>PVJO010009576.1:0-68787 GCA_004026905.1 Hystrix cristata
TTAGTACATTAATAAAGAATTCGGTATCTTAAAAGCTGTTAAATCCAAATCTTTGAACTAGACTTTTCTGTTTTTGTGTCTTCCTTTGTTTCAGGCTCTTGCCGCAAACACATTTACTGTCATGTGGTTCTGATCCTGTGGATTACAATAGTTTCCCATTTTTTGCTACTGCATCTTTTCCCTTTATGAGTGTCTCTCTGGTTGTGAAATAGTGTCATTAGGAAATCCTAGGTACACCAGAGAGGAGGAGGACAATGTTCTCAGCCGGGAGCTTGGAGAAAGATGGATTGAAGAACCAAAATGGTCTGCCCATGTGATTTATTCGACTCACCAACTATACTAAGATGGAAGTCAAATATGATTTGGTGTTATTTTTGTGAACCAAGTCTGTGGCAATTGATTTCATAGCTAAGATAAATTCTCATGAAAGGCAACATAATTGCTTGAGTATGAAATGCCTGTGGCTTGAAGCAATCAATTTAAATTCTTCTCTTATTGGTTTTCAAGTTAAACTCTGAAATGAAATAGGAGTATGATGTTCTCCTTGGATGACTGTTTCTGCCTTTTCTGAGGAAACAAAATAGCAAGTTTATGCTTTTCAACTTTTTCAAATAACGAAAAAACTTTGGAAGGATTCTTCATGGTTAAAACACCTGTACATTGTCCATATCCATTTTTCTAGGGGAATTAGGCATTGTTCTCCTCACAAGCCTTTCTGTATGTCAAATAAAGGGATTTGTAGTATAGAAGCAGCAACTCAGATTCAGTTTCTTTCTTCCCGAGGATTTAAACTAGAGTTGTATCTGAAGCCATTAGTAGTGCCAGCAGGGATTTTGGTCAAAGTGTTTGAGGCATTAATGTTCAGGAGGTTTTCATCCAAAGACCGTGTTGATGAATGAGTCCAGCACGGCTGTGTAAAGTTCAAGAACAAAAAGAAATTATGTCCTTCACAGTAAGTTTACTTTTCTTCTAGGATTTCAGAACACATTGCGCTCTCCCCACCTATTTCCCGGAACAACTATTTGCTGATGGGCAATCCCCTCCCCCACTGCCCTCTTCAGATAAACACTGTGGCTTGGGACTGAAGTGTGCCTCCATTTGGGAACCATAAAACAGCCCAGCTGCTGTTCATTAATGATAGGGGAGCAATCACCAGTTGCAAACATACTACAGAAAAATATATGACTGGTTCTAAAATATAGTCTTTAAATGAGACATTGTAGTGGTAAGTTGCAAAAGAGATTGCTTTGATCCAATATCTTTAAACATGTGATGGTTTATAAATAAAAGTGTGTTATTACTCTTTGTTAAAAATTTGGCTTTCCTTTTTGAAAATTGGTTATTCTAAAAAACTGATTCAAGATATTAACTCGTTGGTCTCAGGCTTTTAGTTTAAAGGATGAATTTACATCTGGTTATTTATGATAAGGGTAGGATTAAAGGGGCTCTGTGCTGCAGCTTCCTTTCAGGCAATGTGGTGCTGGTTTTGTGAGAGCCCCCACACTCACCCCCAGGCCCAGGCCAGCAGAGACCCAGCCAAGGCTCAGGTATTTCAGTCAACAAGCTGGGGAGAAGCACTCTTAAGAAATGAATAAGCAGGGTTGTGAAAAGTTTCCCTAGCTGAGTCTAGCCTGAAGGAAATTTCTAAAGACCCAGATTTCTTTGGCAGTCTAAGAGGCCTCCCAAGAACAAAAATAAAGAAAACTAAGTACATATTTTACTGACTACTCAAATAATCAGGTTTTTAGAGATGACCTATAGGATACTGTAAAACAGTTTGCATGTTGAAAAAAGAATGACATCAAATAGTAAAATAAATAGAAAAAGTCCGAAGAGGGTTATTCTTCAAATCTGTTGCTATTTAAATCCAGTTGCAGTTGAATAATGTACCCATGGCATTCTGGCAGACACAATGTTTTCCATTATTCCCGGTGTTACCTTACACTATTCTGACATCATTAAAGCAGTAATACTTGCCTAGAATTTTTTAAGTTTGAAAAGGGAAAGAAGTCTTTAAGTAACACTTAGATTTATAACCTTATATGAAGATCATTGAGCTAATCCAAATCCTACTCTCAAGAACATTAATTTTAAACCTAACTTTTAGAATATCAACTGCCAATCAGGATTTTTCTCATGACTTAACATTTTATGTGTAATATATTTTTTATTTTTCTTTAGTTGACTTACAGTAGAACCAACTTGTCCATAAAGAATGTCCTTAGTGACTATACCTGTTGAAAGAAAATATTATGAAAGTTTGAACTATATACCTTGCACATAAATTATATTATTCTGCTTCAGTTTCCTGCATTCAGAGGGAAACTATTTACTGGCATGTGTAATTAATTTTAATTAACACACACCGCCTTAGCAGAGGGAAATGACACGGCACAAGCTTTGGTAGAAAATGTTAGTCACACTCTGCAACTAACTCTGAGCAGATGTATGGTTTCATAAAGAAAATATTTGCAAATTCCAACTGTAGTGAATTTCCCTCTTTCCTTTTCTTTTTCTAATTTTGTAACTGCTTATGTTTATTTCTTAGAGTCTGGGGAAAGTACTGTGCATATAAAGAAACAGTTTCCTAAAAATGCAATTGTACAAAGTAGTTTTGCTTATTCAGATTGTATGTGTTAAATCAGTACTTCACTCAAATTTTTCATAGGCAAAATTATGAGTGATACGTGTCATATGTTATTAGATAATAACCTAAACTACTGTTAACATTATAACATGATTTTGCTTTAGAAAATAGATAAATACTTGCAACTTGGTCATCTTAGTGTACTAAGACAGCTAAAAATTTCTGCGTTTTGGTAATTACCTTGTGAAGATAAACATAAATTGGCTACATAAGATCTATACTGATGACTCAACTTTTTTGGTCTGAAGAGCCCATTTCACTCTCAATAAACACTGAAGACCCCAAAGAACATATGAGGATTGTGTGGATTGCATCAGGAAATTTGTGAGCCCCATGACTTCACATTGTTGCTTAAAATTGATCAGAGTGAGAATGTTATACTACAAACAATGGCAAGTGCTATAAATCATATAGGTTTTTTCTCCCCTAGAAAGACAGTTGTTAAACATTTGTCAGCAATCCACCAATTACATCCTTTTATGATAATATGAAATGGGGTTATTGCTGTTTTCAAATGGATTAATGAAAGAATTTTAGGAGTTGGGAATTTAGCTCAGTGGCAGAGTGCTTGCCTAGCATGCACAAGGCCGTGAGTTTAATCCACAGCATCACCCCCAAAAAAGAATTCAAATTATTTTTTCATTTTTAATTTCTGTTTTGAATGGAAAAATGCTTTAAAAAACATTGGGAAGAGTGGCATTGTTTTTACAATTTTGCAAATCTCTTTAATGTGTGATTTAATAGAAGACAGCTGGATTTTCATATCTGCTTCTGCATTCAGTCTGTTACGATATGCTGTTTTGGTTGAAATATGTGAACAAAATCTGGCCTCACAGAGATAATGTAGTTGGAAAATGGAAGAGTATTTCAATAATCTGAAAAGGTAGCTTTTCCTCTTTGGTACCTCACCAAAATTTGGCAAGTGATAGTTTCTTAAAGGTCAGTTGCAATGTAGAGTCTGAAGTCATGCAATGTGTTTTTCATATTCTGTTACATTAATCCATTGGTCTGTTGTGCACCCTATATAGATATTTTACTTTTAAGTGATTTGTAACATTGTGCATTTGTTACATGGGAAATACTGGTTCACTGGCTTATACATATCTTTCAAATGTTCCTGCATTTTTTTAACTATATTTAAAAATTGCCTTCATTAAATCGCCACCAAGCTTATCAGAAAAGGGGACTCTCAAACCCATGATAGTAGATGTGTTTTCCAAAATTCTACTGCCAAACTTTATATTAGCCACAAATAGTGCCAGCTGTTTCACTTAAAGCAAAAGACTCATTTTGTTTATTTTTGAGAATAAACAAAATGCTCAAAATTCAAGTTTTGGTCACCACAGATTGACTGTTAATCAGGCTTTCAAACAAAAATGGAATCTCTGGAAACTGGCAGCCGGTACTGCTTACACTTCAGTAGCACATGTGCCTTGCTACAGACAGCCCCTCTAGGGTGCATCAAAGGACCCATGTGCATTTCCCATTTTATGTGATGTAGCACATTAAATGGTACTCCAGATAGCATACTAATCTATCAATCAAGAATTTATTAATTCATATTAGACTTAATATTGGGTTATCCAGAATATATTACTCTTTGTCAAAATTTGATCTATAGATATCCTCGAATAAAACCTAGCTGTTATCTTTTTGGACTGTGAGCAGCAGTGCCCATCTGCACAGCCCTGTGGCATTGTCTTGATTGGTACTGGGATGCCCGCTGTTGCTTTTGTACCATCAGTGCAAATGTTAACACTTTTGTGACACAATAAACCTTAAGATTCCAAAAAGATACTCTCTACTCTGGATATTTTAGTAACACTTGGGATTGTTGATAAGCAATCATAAAAATAAAAATCTTCGAGTATTAGTACCGACACCAGACAAATATAATTAAGGTTGGTCAATTTTTAGATTTGTTCATTTTAAGGCGAAAGTACAATTCTGCAGGTGAGGTTTTTAGCTCAGGTTTTATGGTAGCAACTAAATGGTTAATTACAAGAGCAGAGTAGATCTCTGTAAATCTTTAATTAAAGAGTAGACAAGTTACTGTGTTATTGGGAAATGATGGCAATTTCTTTTTTACTGATTTTTTATTCAGCAAGCTCTCAGCAGTGTGAAGTGAACAACGCTGTGTTGGCCTTTCAGCTGCAGTTTGTGCTTCCCTAGGCAGGATACTACAGAGACTTATCCTGTCAGCCACTTCCAGGACTTTTTCATGCGTGTTTTCAAAACTCTAACAAACAACATTTAGCTTTCAAAAAACATATCTACATTTAAAGTTTTGATTGCTTTTTTAAAAATTCCAGTGATGGGCCTCAAAATGTGATGCTATAATTTAACTGGCATTGTAATGCTATTCAAAATGTTTAGCTGCATAAGATAAGAAGGTAAATTTAAAAATCTATAAATTCAAGGAAACAATACCAACTTACATCCTATTTTTGTTTTTTATTTATAGTTTCATCCTATTTCTTTGCTTTTGATCCCCTCCTTTTGGAGTCAGAGCACTCCTAGCCATGATCTTATCATCTTCAGCATCTTTCGATGTACCTGTTGCAGCTCCAGATAGAGAAAGTTAATCTTCACATCACCCCTTTTTAAGCCAATGAGACATCCTGAGATATAAGAAAGGTATATTGTAAAAAAGTTTTGTTTTATTTTAGAATTGTCAAATTCTAAAATAATACATTTCAGATAAAATTTTTAAATTTAGAAAAAATGTTTTTTCTAGTACAAAGACATATATTTAATTCTTGTTGTGTTTCCACATAGGCACAAAGGTAATTTTAGGATTTCAAATAATGATGTATTAGATGATAATGGGGTTACCAAGATGATCACAAGCATAAATGAAAATACTGATGAAAAGCACAGAAGTAGTAAGAGAAAATAAATTAATCTCAGAAAATGCACATACCTACCTTTGAAAATTCTAGAAAACATGACCATACACAAGTGTAGCTGCCATTAATTGCCTAAGAAATTGTATCATCATAAGACATGTGGCTTTTGGAAAATACTCCTGTCCATTCATACCAGAATGAAAGTGGAGAAGGCAAAAGTGATGAAAATAGTTTTGACCTTGAGAACCCCCTGAAAGGGTTTTGAAGACTCCTGAAAGAGTCTTGAGAACCACAGATGTCCCCAAGCAGCACTCTGAGGACTCTTAATCTATGTTATTATGAAATGGCAGTTAAGAAGTACAAGAAAGAGTTATTTAATTAAGAAGTACAAGAAAGAGTTATTTAATGATGTCTCATCAGTTTAAGGATTATTTTCATGCTATTGTGAAGATGCTTATAAAATAGTCTGTTCTTGCTTCTCTTAATTTTGAAGAATTAAGACTCCATTGATTACTAAATCAGATGTTTACATGTCCCCTACACAGCATTTTAAAACAGACAGTGAAGTCAGAGGAAATCTATAAAATCAAACTCATGTTAGGCCAAGTTGACAGAAGGATTTTTCTTGGCACCCAAAAACTATGTCAACCTTCTCTCACTCATCCTCCTACACTAAAACCAAAAACAGTGATAGACTTTACAAAGCATTTATTTACTCCTTTATCAATAATTAATCTTCTTTGAGTGATGGTTTGGATGAATATAGGTACTAGGTGAAGAATTGTCAAATAGCTCAGGGTTTCACAGGAGGCAAAGATGGTGGGAATGTGTTGATTTCTGTGAAGTACACATGGACATGAAGCTATGAATAAAGAAGGTTGTCCTATGTCCTAGTCACCTTCTTGTCACAGGCACACAATACCTGAAACCCATACTTGCAATTTAAAGGAAGAGAGGTTTATTTTGGCTCACATTTTTAGCCCATGGTCACCTAGCTACAGGGCAAGAAGAACATGGTAGAAGGGTCTGGGAGAGGAAAGCTGCTCACATCATAGCAGGCAGAAATCAGGGAGTGAAGGGAGGATTGGGGAGGAAGACATATTCTTTTGGGTCACATATTCTCACCTACACAGTGACCTTCCTGTTCTGACAAGGGTCACCTCCTAACAGCACATTCAACTATGCATTCATCAGTGGATTAATCTATTTATCAACATAGTATCTCTGTGATCCAGTCACCTTCCAAAAGCTCAATTTCTAGGCAAATGTCTTTAAATGACATCCAAATTGTAACATTCTACCCCTGAGCCCCAAAAGACTTTTGCACATCTCTTTATGCAAAATGCATTTGGTCTATCTCTAAGAGTCAAAAAAACTTAACAGTTTCAACATTGCTGAAAAGACCAAGTCCAAAGTCTCCCCTGAGACTCAAGGCAAACTCTTAGCTGTGAGCTCTTTTAAAAATCAAAAAGAAAGTTAAACACTTCCAACATACAATGGTACAGGGTAAACATTACCATTCCAAAGGGGAGAGTAGGGTAATAGAAAGGAATGGGATCAAAGCAGGGCCAAAACTTCACAGGACAAATGTGAAATCCTGTGGCTCTCTATGTCCTGTTCCTGAAGAAAGCTGCGGCAAGATGTAAACTCAAATAGCTTGGGCAGCCCCATTCCTACAGCAGTGACGATTGCAGCTCTCATGACCTCTCTCTTAGGCTTTGCTCACTGCCTGTGGTTTTTCTTAGCAGATGTTCCATGTTTCTGGCTTTTCCAACTTCCTGGGGTCTCCACTGCACTTTCAGCTCCACTGACAGCACCACATACTGCGCTTTCAGGGGTACACTGCCTGGTCTTTTTACAAGTTCTGCATGGAAGCCTCCATGACCTCATGACTCTTGGATTCTGTATGCCTGAAAAAAACAGTACCATGTGATGGCACCAAGGTCTACTGCCATCTTGAGCAGTAATTGGGCCCCCTTGGATCATGGCTGCAGAAGCCTCTGAGTGTTTGGATGACTAAGTATTGGGCACCAAATTCCAGGGATCAGATGCCCTAGGTGGCTCTTTTAGAGCAGGAAACCGTAGGGGTTCTTTGCCAATGAAAGCTTTATAGTTTTGCACCTTTGAGCCTGTGAAGGGTGAGAGTCTCACTTTTTCCTGAGCTGCCCTCTAGGCATCTTTCCTGTTGTCTTGATGTAAAGTACTTGGCTTCATTTTAATGCTAATCTTTTTAACTGCCATATTCTTCTTTACCCTAACTTTGCAGGCACTTCCTTTCTGGCAAAACTGAAAACTCTCTAAGTGGGTTTTTTGTTCCTGTTTGTCAGTAT
The DNA here is from genome assembly GCA_004026905.1 of Hystrix cristata. NCBI lineage: Eukaryota > Metazoa > Chordata > Mammalia > Rodentia > Hystricidae > Hystrix > Hystrix cristata. Next base: position 7,827 of record PVJO010009576.1, read on the forward strand.
AGATCTGGCTCACAGCTACTAACAGTACTCATGCTACAACCTGAGCCTTGGACTGCCTTAAAAATTTCCTCTGCTAGTTTAATTAGTTCACACTCCTGCAAAATATATGATTCTGCAAGATCATAACACACATGGATTCTGGTTCAACTGCTAGTAGAGTCCTTGGTACCAACTGCTACTTGCAGAGCTTGGTCTTTACTGTGCACATTGCTGTCAGCACTCTAGACTTCTGAGGACTAATCAGAATCTCCCATCAATCTTTGGTTATTCTGCTTATAGCATTCTATGACTTCTTTAGTCAGCATTCTCCAAACCTTTCTAAACTCCTCCCATAAGCCAGTTCTAAAGGCTTCTGAATCACACAATCAAGTATGGTCATGACAGTAATCCCATTTTCCTGAGACCAAAATATGTCTTAATCACTTTCTCATCACTGGGACATAATATCTGACACCAATGACTTAAAGGAGAAAAACATTACTTTTGGCTCACATTTTCAATCTATAGTCAACTGTCTCCAAGGAAGGAAGGGCACAGTGGAAGGGTCTGATGGAGGAAAGCTGCTCACATCATGGCATTCAGGAAGCATGAAGGGAAGAGCCAGGAAGGGAGATATACCCTCTCAGGTCATGCCCCCAGTGACCTGCCTGTTTCACTCAGGTCCACCTTCTAACAGCACATTCATCTATGGACTCATCAGTGGATTAACTCACTGGTGAGTATGGGGTCCCCATGATCCAATCACTTTCCAAAAGCCCAATCTCTGAACACATGTGTTATTTGGAGGACATTACAAAAGTCCATAGTCTGTGTTCTCTAATTCTGACCAAAGGAGAAAGGAACAGGGTCTCAGTCTCAAATGAGAGAGTCACTCTGGTAGTCTAGCGTAAAGCTGTCATATGTGTTTGTCCTTCCTTCCTTCCTTTTCTGACTTCCTTTCTTTGTACCATGATGGGTCTGAGAAGTGATGAAAGATAGGAAATATTGAACGCCTGTTAGAAGGGTTTATATTAAATACTATATATACAAAGGGTCATTTGATTATATCCTTCATTGTGAAGCAAAACCACCAGAAATTTAACACAGAGAATATTCCTAAAGTGCTGCTTTTCAGACTCTCTGTGGTGAGGTTTTTTTCCCCCAGTCCCTTGCAGTCTAATACATGTTCCTATTGCACACATAAGCAGTATGCAATTTGCACACCTATGATTCATCTTGTGAGCTCAAACCCTACTTAACAAAACCATCCACTGATCATGGCTTGGATGCTAATAGCAGTGTCAAACTGCTATATGAGCTTCTGTTTATTCTCAGTTTCTGTACCTGTGTCTTTGCAGACTGATAAACAAGCAATTCTGGCACCTGTAATACTGCTCTAATATTATTCCGATATTGGCCACCACACATAGAAGGTTGAATTTGCCAGACACGCTGGCCAGTCAAAGTTGATTATTCCTATACAGCTATGATTTGCTATATGTGCAGTTCTTGCTAGATGGACAAATGCACTAGTTATAGTGGTGTGGGCTCAGTGGGTAGAATCATCCAAAATATACATCATTTACATTGCATGGTTACTGTACACAATCCAGATTCTTTGGCTTTTCATCTAAAATAGAAAATGATATTAAGTTATTCACTAGATCAAATCACACGTAACTGTGTCTCTCTAGTAACAGAAACTATTGTATTTACAAAACAAGAACATGCAGATTCGTAATTTGTTACCAAAATTATTTCATTATTAGTTATTTTCAGTGTAATCGAATTTTCTTCTGCCATCTGGAGAATATTTGAATTTTCTTGTCATGATACATATCTACCCCTTAATAGTGGTTTCTTTCTATACCTGAATTATTAATGAGAAAAAGCAACTTGAGAATCATGCAGTTGCTGGATATTTCAGCTTTCCAGTTCCCCAAATTGGGTAGCATAGCTGACTTTTTCAACTTTTCCCAAAGGGTACCTTTTCTTTGATATGGCTTGGCTGGTTTAAAATACTTCGAAAGTGAATATGGGTCTCTAGCCCAAGGATATGCAAGTAGCACACTCAAACTAGAAGACCTGAGAAAGCAAACTGTCAGGTGGTGTTACTCCTTTGGAGCCCCTGTTTCCCCTGAGAATGTCTGTGGTATAGTTAGTTAAAATGAGCCATTATTATAAGATAATTTTTATTTACCCTCATACTTCTTCTTAAATAATATTTCCTTCTCAGACCATGTTATGTTTAATTTGGCAAACATTATGAAAGGTGTGAAACCTGTCTTGTGGCATTCATGGATTCATTCTGCATTGCCTTTCCAGAGGGCTGAATTAGTAATGTGTAAAAATGGCTCAGAAAAAAAATATCAGGCCATCATCAGGGAGAAGTTCTTAATATTTTATATATTATGTATGTGTATCAGTCCGTGTTCACTAGAGGAACAGAATACAGTGGTACCTCAGTTCACAAACTTGATTCTTTCCACGAGTCTATACCTCAGTTCACAAACTTGGTTCTTTCCACGATTCTGGTCGCAAATTGAACTGGACGGCTAGAATTGGTCTCAAATTTCTCTGTAAGGTCAACATTGAACCTAACCATTGAGTTTGATTCAGTTCTCATCCAACTCGGTTTGTGACCAGAATCATGGAAAGAATCAAATTCGTGAACCGAGGTACCACTGTATACATAAATTTTCAAGGTAGGTTCTGCCTGCTGGAGATCAAAAGGATCAAAGTCAAAGGCTTGGAGCTCACTGCAGAGTCCCAAGTGAGTCTGTATCAAGAAACCAAAGGATCTGTGCTACTGGGCTGAATGGTCTGCCCTTAGTCTGGAGACTGACGTCCAAAGGTGATGGTGAAGATCGGAACTCCTCTGAAGAAACAGAAGCAAGCCTTCCTTCTCCTTTCCCTTTTTGTTCCATCATGGGACATACCCAGAACTGTGCTAAACCAATCAGCTGGGCCTTTCTTACTCACGTTGACACCACAGTTAACTATGACATTGTGTTATATATTTTATATTTCTAGGATAACTTTTAAAAAATGGAATAGGCAACTTGCGAGTTAGCCAGCCTCCCCCTCACCAGAGCACTTTGAGAAGCAGCTAGATCACCTTATAAGAAAGGTGCTCAATCTTGAGATGAAATGGGCACACTATTAATAATTACCCGGGGACAACACCTGGCACTAAACCAGCACTGTCTAGGCAAAGAGGGAAGAATGAGCAATCCTACCTGTGGTTCATGTCCTGTAAGCTCTGTTTTATACCCAACCATTTCCTCACAATTCTTATCACTTATTTTGCTAATATTGCCTAATCTAAATAAAGCCTGAAATATTGTTAAGCTTTTAATTTTAATTTATGTTTGGTAAGATTTACATGTATTTTGTATTCTAATTCTTTTAAATCTTGTAATACAGATTAGCTTGCAGCAATCGATCACAGGAAAAAAAGTCTTGTTACACATCTGTATGTGTTTTGTGCATTTGTGTGCCTTCCCATTCCCCTGGCCCTTGATGAGTGAGGTCGTGTTCATTATGCTTTTCCAGTCTCGAATGTGATGCCACTATTTACTCTCCACACCTCCATTGCCTACCCACTGCCTCTGGGATTGCCCTTCTGGACTGAATGATCAGAGTATCTCCAGATTCAGAAATGGGGAATCTCGCTTATATATTAGGTAAACTGATACCAATTATAATAAATGGTGTGGGAACTAAAAACTCAACAAAAGGCAAGACAGTGTCTCTGGCGCGAAAGCATACCTTACTATTCTATGAATTGTTTGACAGATAGAAAATGTGTGCCAGTAAAGAATTACCGATTGATAACTACATATTTAAGGTTCCAAAGAGCCATTGGGAAAGTTTTTGTTTGTTTTTTGTAAAGTTTAAAACAAATCTGGTTCATTGAGGAACTCAAAAAAATTCACTGCATTTTCTTTTTTGAAAGGTGGCTGGCAAACTGTCTTTGAGAAAGTAGGTGGCAAATAGGAATTGTCCGACTTGATTGAGCGCCTGTTGTGTGTTAGGCTGTGTAATAATGGCCAGTGTGTACAAAAATGGACCTTGCTCTCTGCATTCATGACTCTTGTAGCATATTGGAAAGACATGTGTACTTCTGTTGGAAGAGTTGTAGCTTCTGTCAGTGGTATAGTATAACAAGATTTTTCACGATTCTCATTTCTTAGAGCCTCAACACTGAAACCAATCTCAACATCTATATAAATAATCAGAAATATATTGGAAAAACTGAAACTTGGCAGGTCAGCCTCATCTGGGCAGTGGAAAGACAATCTTCAGAAGATTTTACAGGAACATGACATGCTAATTGCAATGTGGGAAAACAGGAGGTGTTATAGAAATTTAAAGGAAAATGATCTGAGCTCTCAATAGATTCTTGGATTCTGGTTAAGTGCAGTGTGTGAAAAAGACCTCGGAGCTTTCTGGTCTGGTCCCAAATCTATACAATGTGTTGATGCGGTGAAGTGCACATCATCATCGAGAACAGAAAATCATGATGTTTTATATCATAGAACACTGTATATTAAAAACTACTCAATCAATTGCAAGAAAATGTATAGTGTAACCAAAAAAGTTACTATACATGAGCCTCAAAATAATTGATGAGGTAAGAGAATTACCTTTTGTGACCATAGCAAAAAGATTAAGATGTCTCTGAAAAGATGAGAGATGTTTTCAAATATGTTATTAGATTCAAATATTATTAGATTCTGTGACTATGGTTTTCCCACATAAAATTGTCAGTTACCAGAAAAAAAGCCTTGGATAAGCATGTAGATTGCACTGCACTTCTTTTAATTGTAGACTTACATTAGCTCTGAGAAGTGGTACAGATACTTCCCAAGCAATTTATGTAAAATTATGACAGCATTATAAATGAAGCTGTTCCTAAGAAAACATTCTTGAGTTCAGAGACTAATTGCCAGGAAAACCTCCTTGCCTTTCCTGTTGTTGGTTCCTATAATCTCTTGCACATATGGAACATAGTTGAGGTGCCCCCTTTTTTGTAGTCTGTTCAAAGTACTAGGGAATTGATATCTGTTTTCTTAGATATGTAAATAGCTCTTTACCTAACGTCAGTATTTCTAGTTTTTGTTTTGTTTTGGTTTGTTTTTTTATACTAATGCTAAATTCAGACCACAACTCATGGCTCATGGTCGCTACTAAGGATTCTTAGTGTATCACAATAGGAAATATTTAAGGTAGCCTTTAGGAAATTGTTCACTACTTATTCTTTGATGAGCTAGGTAAGTGCTTCTGATTCACTGGTTCTTTTCCTCATGAACATCCCTGCTGACTCCTGCCTTGGGTTAAAAGTCAGGAGCATCAGCATGTGACTTGTTGCGTTAAGTACACAAGCTCAGCTTATGTCCCATTGAATTCACAGCCTTTAAAGTTGTGTGACGTTTCCACAAAACACCCAGCACATGCTGACTAGCAAAGAATCCAGCAGACTACAGTGACTGACTTAATTTGGAAGTTAAAATATTCTTTCTTTGGTAGTTCTATTATCACTATGACTTCTCCCTGGATATGAGATCAGTCTCCCCATGTTTAACCCAGGGGGTTAGGCCAATTATTTTCTGGTGCTGAAATTTGCTTTGCTTATTTTCACTAGCAATCTGGTTTTATAAACATAACCCAGCCAGACTCTATGTCATTTTTTTCCTTGCAGTGTAGGAAATGAATGAGTGTGTGTGTTGTGAAAATAATTGATGCTTCATCACTTTTGGAGGGTATAATTCGTTCGTGAGAAAGCTTGGGAAGACTAATTCCATATTGGTCTGAAAAATGATTGGGAGCATTTTTTGGAAAACTTTTTAATACATAGATGTGTACAGTAAAAGTTATTCACTTGAAATTCACAAACTTAAAAATATTTAATTGAGTAGATTCGAATAGTAGTCTAGTTTACCTAAGCAGGCTCCTTTATGTGGGTGCATAGGGAAAGTGTGCTGGTGTGTGGGTGTTTGTACGAATTAATTATCTAGCATATATGCTTGGGTCATTTACATTGCTAGTGTCAATCTTGATTTTAAGTGAGATCCTGAATTCTTTGGCCACCAGTGTTACTGTGAAAACATTAAGAGATTGCCTTTGTTCCATCTGTATACTGATGATCTGAAATGTACAGCCAACTCACCATTCTCCAGAGCTTCAAATCTGAATCCAGTCTCCTTCCTACTAAGCCTAGTTTAAACCTTGACTCAGATTTTTCCTTTCTCCAGTCTCCTAGTTGCTCATGCCAGAAACTTAGGTACTACCCTTGATTCCAGCCTCACCTTTACTTTCCACGACAGACAGACATATATGGTTCTTTCTCAAGTACATTTAGAATTTGATCTCTCCTTTCTGATCCCCTCTGATCCCCAGGCATACGTATCTTTTGACTCCTCCTCTTTGGTCTCCTTTCTGCTCTTGTGACTTTGCAGTTAATGTGTTCTTCATGCAGCAACCAGAGAGATATTTCCAAAGTGTACCAGACTATATCATATACTTCTGCTTAGATTCTCTTTATGTCTTTCCATCAACTAAGGGAAAAGGCCAAATTTATTGTCATAGCTGACAGTGTCCTCCATTTCTGACCACCTTGTCTAAAGAGGTACCTCCATCTTTCTGTCCTTTTTCTTGCTCTATTGTGTTCATGAAACTTACTGATATTTTTATTCATTTATCTGTTCATTTTCTGTCTTTCTCATTTGAGTATAAGTTCATCAAAATCAAGAATTTACTCTTACTTGTTCACTACTGTCTCCTCAGTGCCTAGAATACTGCCTGACGTATAGTAGTTATTCAGGAATTAGTGAGTAAGTAAGTGAGAAAATACATTTTGGTTTTACCTATGAATATCCTAGAGCTTACTTCTTGGATTTTTTTCTCTGTTTTAAGCTTTGACCAACTTTTGCTTAATGATAACTGCGTGTTCTGCAAGGACATAAAAATGGCAGAGAAATAATTACACAGCACTTTGTTCTTTGCATTTTGGTTTTACATATGTTTTTAAATACTTAAAAGCCATCTAAAGAGACCTCAGGTTTATATTAAGAGGGAAGAAGAAAAATATTCATGAAAATCTCACAAGGAGAGTCACTGTAATTCACAATTATGAAAATCAATAATAGCCAAGTTACACACACACACACACACACACACACACACACACGAGTGAATGAGAGGAAGAGTTCAAGTCAAGAACCTTTAATGAAGTCATCCTGAAATGTTGTGAAGCAGGTTACAAGTTGACTGAAGTGGCATTCCACATTTGGACACTAGAGTGTGGAAAATCGTGGTCAAAGATAGAGAACTGAGTTCAGGAAACAAGTTTATTTTTTTTTTTTAGAGAGAGACTGTTATTAGCTGAAAATTGTGAAATCTGAATGTAATAATATTGTCAGTGAAAGCAAGAGAGAGAGAGACAGACAGACAAAGAGGAGAGTGAGATCATAGCATTAAACTGAGAGAACTTCCATTGGGAAAAGTAACTCATCTAGATTTTTGAAAGGGAGCTGACCATTGTATGGAGAAGAACTTATCTTTAATGAAACACAGTGTGAATTGAAGGAGATAAGGTAGAGCACACAGACAGGAGCCCAGGAGGTTGTTGGAGGGTTCCAAGAGATGGAAAAATGACAGGGTTCCAGATGAGCCATTCACATGAAAGTAGTTTCTTTTCTCCATGCCCCACACATTAGTCATGACAATGGCAATCTGCAGAGGAGTCACCAAGAAAGTCCTGCCCCAGAGGAGATGAGGTAAGCTGTGAACCAGCATCTTTACTCAGTGGAAACATGCTTGAAGCATGCTGAGCTAGAAGGCTGCACATTCCCTGGGGCAGCTCTTTGCCCCTACAAAGTACTTGAGAGCCCAAAGATTTGGACATATCTTTAATACTATAAATTAGTCTGTAAATGGCTGTCATACTTAATATAAATAATTGTTAGTTTTTTTAAGTATGACAACAAATTTAATTTTGGATTTTCTTTAAGAGTTACCCTGATTTGCAGACCAGCTCCATAATTTATAGTTTTGTTTTTCAAGGATAACTGCTTTGTTTGACAATATTGTGTTTGTTTCTTTCAAGCTGGATCTTTCAAACATGTAGCACATACTTTTGGCAATCCCATTTCTTTGTTCTGAAATTTCAGAATTACATAATGCAAAAACTGAAAGGAACTGAGATATGACCTACCTGTAAATCAGACCATATCTAAAATGCATTAGCAAGATAAAAATCTAGTATATTTGCTTCCAAGACTGTTTATCTTATCTTTATCAAAGCTCAGTGCAGAGCTGTGCAGGAAATGAAGTTTATACTTGACCTTGTCCATTGCTCCTCCTCAATGTTCGTTCTGCCCACCTTCTTTAGTCTTCCTTTCTCAGTTAGTTAAGTCATTTGTAAATCAAACCTTGTGAGCTAGTCCCTTTCTACAGGAATATTTGCATTTTAATAATAATAACTACCAGTCACCATGCCAAGTGCTTTGCATATATTATTTCAAACTCTTAAAACGATTTTCTCAGGTAGCACGAACTTGAGTAACTTGGTCCAAAGTCAGATTAACTAAGACATAATTAACAAGTACCAAGACTTAAATTTCTCTGTCTGGTTCCAAAATCTAAGTTCCTCCCATCACATCATGCTGACTCTTCTTAAAACCTAAAGAGTGAAATCAGCAGAAATAACCTTTTAATTATTTAAGTGGTTGGTGAAAACTCTGATAATGGATAAAGATATTCCAGGTGGGATAAAACTGGCCACCTACTTCACATATTGAAAACTTGCTCTGATTTTTCTCTGGCAGCAAGCACGTTTGTTTAGATCACTGCAGTGATAGGCTTTATTCTTCTCCATAGTATCAGACTCTTTGTTTGTCAGTACAGCTCAGCATCATTATCTGGTTGCTATCCCTGGTGGAAACTCAGGCATGTTCTTTTTTTGGAGGTGGTGGTGGTGCTGGGGATCAAACTCAGGGCCTTGTGCTTGCAAGGCAAGCACTCTAACCACTGAGCTAAATCCCCAGCCCCATCAGGCATGTTTTTAACAGGAAGGGAGAAGATGAAGAATCTTCCAGCCCTGGCCCCTGAACAGCCTGTGTGACTGCGTCGGGCTTCAGGCTTCGCCTCTGGACGTTGCGTTGCTATGCTCACACGGCATTAACAAGCAGCGTAGCATCAGTCTGCATCTGCTCTAGAGTCTCTTCCTTTGCACATTCCAGCCACCGGCAGATCCTTGCTGTGCACTAACTACTGACTATCAGAAGCTTGTTCGTGTTAGCAGAGTATTATCTTTTATATCCCCAGGCCACACTGACAGTTCACTCCTATTTTTCCCCTCAGTAGCAGTGGCTAACATGCAAGTTTCATTTTGCTATCTGCCTGCTTTGCCTGCTGCTTTCATCTTGCAGATACTTGGCCCTGGCCTTCTGCCATCATCTGCTTCTCCTGTGTCACCCTGCAAGCATGTTCCTAGCCTCTTGGCCCATCTCTTTATGTGGATCTCAGAACTCGGCACAGTGCTTGGCAGGACTCGGTCAATGCCGACTACAAAGTAGCAGTGTCCGTATCTTCTTCATTAGTGACTGATTCTCCATTGCTACTCCCTGAAGCTTTTTCACTCAGTCCTCAAGCACGTTCATTGTTGTACAAAACTAAGTCAGTGTTGACTTTGTTGAGACTTAGAAGGGTCTTTTCTAAATTTGGCAAGGAAGAAGTAAATTTTGCTAGGAAAGTGCTATGTTGTCTCCTTCCTCAGCTAAGTTTTTACATGAGATTGTCTTTGTGTTTTCCTTGTGGTTAAAAATGTGCAATTGCTTGTTTTGCAATAGGTTTTGTTCTGTGTTGCATACAATTTTCTTTTTATATATTTTTTTCACTTAAAATTAAATCCAGTATAATGTGAAAGAAAGAGAAGTGAAATAATCTCACAGCTGCTAAATTTTCCTGGAAGGCAAAGACATCTTAATTTTAAAGTTAGTCTTAAAACATGAAATCATTGTTTTTGGAAACAGCTGTCTGGTCAGGCTCCTTTGTAGCGTACATTTTTAAACAACAATTTTTAAACTGCTAGGAGCTTTGTAAAGATTTCCTTTATCTGCGTTATGAATTATTTTCAGTCTTTTGAGTAATTGTTCAAATGATGAAACTTACTGGACTAAACAGACGTCTGTTTTTGTTTTGTTTTTAGGAGGACAAGGGAAATGTAATTGGGATGTTGGGATTTAGTTGGTACCTTCACAGTGAAGTTTAAATATATGATTAGTGTCTTGGCATTCAGTTCATCTCATATTTCTGTATAATACCATAATATAAACTTCATGAGAATAGGGATCTTCTCTTTCTTATTCACCAGGTATCCTCAGGACCTAGTACAATACCTGGCATTGGCATGTAGTTTCTCCACAAATGTTTACTAAAGAAACCTATCAAGAGAGGAATATAATAAGATCCATTACACAGAATGACACGTCATGTAATTGGGTGGATTATATATCTATCCTTCAGTTATCTTTTACAGAGACACTTGACATGGAAGTTTAGAAACTTTGAGAGCAATGATATACCTCAAAATCACTACTTTCTTGTTAGTCTACTATAAGTCTTTCATCAATAACTTTATGTAAATAAACTCTAGCATTGTTTATATTTTTTATCAACTTTTGTTGTAATAATTCCCATAAATAGAAGGTAGTTATAGTTCAACTTAGTGGATAGATGAGTAAGGCATTAAGGGACTACAGAGAAGAAATCAGTTAGCATCATTCAATTGATGCTAACTGAGGAAGACTGAAAGGAAGGAAGATTTGAGTGGAGTCTGTGAGGAAGAGCACAAGTTTGCCAAATGGTGGAGTCAGGGAGACAGAGGCAATAGGACATAGAAAGTCCTGACAGGATAAAAGGGCTTGCCGTGGTGTTCCTGGCCACAGGACCATTGCCACCACCATCATCACATATCTGCTTAAATATCATTCTTCCATGCAAAACCCAGATTGCCATTCAAATACTTGACTCTTTAAACTTGAGAATATAATTTATTTTCTTGGAAGAATCAATTGTGTCCATTGTGTTGAAAACTGTGGGTGCATCTAAAATGACTTCTGCAAATGAATCACTAAATAGCCAGGCTTCTAGAAACCCGGTTTTTGTTGTTGTTGTTGTTGTTGATTGTTTGTTTTTAAGCAACTTTTTGCAGCAAAGATACTGATGTGTATGAACAGACTTTGGACAATGAACAGTTTTGTGCATGTGATGTTCACAGTTCCTTCCACCCAATTTCACTGTAGATTAGCACTGAGATCACAAGGACCTGGAATGGGGGGATTTGCCTGGGTGAATCCAGGGGTCCAGCATGTTAGGTGTGTCTCAAAGGCTCGATCTTCTCTGATGCTCCCTAGACAGCTTTCTGTAGCCTCAGACAAGATCAACATGAAGACCTATCCTCCATGTAGTAAAGACTCTTACAGAAGCTTTCCAGAATAAGTTCAGACAACTCCTTCACAGAACGGGCTATAATTGTAAATCGCAATAGCATCAACAGGTAATAATTTGAAAGACTAATTTTCAGGGAAGCCATTGTACAAAACTACGAATGCCATGACCCCAACAACCCTTTCATTTCTCTGCTCTCGTCTTTTAATTTTAAGCTTACACATCCTCACCCCAGTCTCAGGCTCTAAGAATTCTCATTTAATTCTGCCCAGGTGTTCGGCGGTTAATATAAAATCCCAAACTGCCATGTTACTTCACGGTTTGTTCTGCTTTGTTTTGTTTTCTTGGCTTCTTAATCAATACTATGCCATCTGGGATAATTGCCACTTCCCCTGTTTTGATAGTTCTTTATAAATCTTTGTCTTTGGAATTTTAAAATTGTCTTTGGAATTTAAAAATGTTAAAAATTAGTCATTATCTCATATTTACAATCATAATAGTTATTATTTTGTTATTTGGTCATTAATCCAAATGAAAGATCCCACGTAGAGTGATTTTCAGACATGGTGAATGTCTGAAGCAGGGAAGGGGCCAGGTTACTATGAGCTCAGCCTCACTTTTCCCTGGCATGTGATGGAGTACTGCAAGCATGAGCCCACGGCCACTCTGTACTTATCCTCGATGCTAGAAATGCTGCATGTAAGCAGCCCATACCACAACCTCTTATGACCTAATAAACAAGACAGACTGTGAATAATTGTGATTCTCTCTCTGCTTTCTTCACCAGTTGCCTTTTATTCCCTTCTAAAGCCTCTTATGGCTTTGGGCTAAATGAAATTTGGGTTGCAACAGCAGCTTTTTTCTAATGATATTATAATATTGGCTAATTCGCCTGCTATTGGTTATGCCCGAGTAGACGCATGACCCGTGGCTGTTTGGCTTGGCCTCCTATGGGAAAATAACTTAACAAAGCTAACAAGCTGTATTAAAATAAAATAAACAAATTCACATGGCACCCAGCACCACGGCCACATGCAGTATGGTTATTATTTATTATCCTGAGACGCCAGCCCCACGTCTCCAACTGCCTACTGGGCATTTTCACTCAAAAGACCTTCTGTGGATTCCTCTTTAACCCCTCTGAAACCAAGACCATTGCCCTGTCTTCAAAGCTGTCCCTCATGGTGGAGTTTGAGGGGGGACACTTCGTTACATCCTTTTCTCCCCTCTCTAGTGAAAATTGTGTTCGTTGCCATTTTTAGAAGCAGTACACAGGAAGCAAACAGATAACGCGTGAGACAAATGGATGGCAACCGAAGGCCGAATGTCTTGTTCATACTTTAGCTCTCAGTAATCACAACCACAGCCGAGCAACCGCAGCTCTCCTGCAGGGCGGAGCTCCCCGGGACATCTGGGAGTGGGGGAGCAGGCCCGTGTCCTGCAGGCACTGCTTGCTCAATGTCTCCTTTACAACTTACCAGTCCTATCAGCCAGTCTCCCTCCTCCTGAGGGGAGGAAACAAAGAAGCCTGAGAATAAAGGGCCAGAAGCCCAAGTCTCTTCGAGAGCCTGGGCAATCCAGTTCCCACCAACTAACCGCTCCCAACTTTTCCTCTTGGGTTTCCATACCTTCCTCCTTCATGCAGCTTCACAATATTTTAGCATTTGGGTTCAAGGAGGCTTGTTTAGATCTTAAACATTCTATATTGTGAGAATCTGCACTAGTTAAATTGTGATCTTGCTCTTTCTTGACGTTTTCCATTCTAATTAAGATCCCCACAGTTATAAGTTATACTTCCAGCTCTTTTGTGGTGAGTGTGGTGAACGCTGACACGGACCTGGCACCGTAACTCTGGCAGCCAGAGAGGTCGTGGTGAGTGGTGACTCAGCCGCCCGCAGCTGCACTTACAGTAAATGTGTTTTGCAAGGCTCTCCTGTTTGGAAATATCTCTTCTACAAATTTTAAATTTTTATTTCCAATTATAACGTATTTATTTGTTCTTTTTCCTTTTTACTTTTCACTCTGTCAAGGAAAGGAAATGGTGTAGGTCAAAATTCAAATTGACTTGGGTCTAAGAAATTTGCCCCTTTGTCACTAAGTCGTGATACTTTGAGTCAAGGGCAACAGACTGCCTGTGATGTGAAGTGGTTGCACCGATCTCTGGGTGTGACATTGAAAGACAAGGAGAAATGTTTTTAAAAATGAAAAGGACACAGTTATTAGTGATTGCTTCAGTCTTTCATTTATTGTTGAAAATTACTGAGCATCAGTGCAGTGCTTTGGTTCTAAGAACAAGAGAAGAGTGACCTCTAATCTCGTGGATTCTATGGGATAGTGTTGGAGACTGACAACAAACAATAGTCAGAGAAGTACAACTTCTATGAGAATTTGGGTTAGAGTAACTTGGGATAGTTAAAGATAATACTAGGATATGGGGGTTGGGAGTTTAGCTCAAGTGGTAGAGCACTTGCCTAGCAAGCGGAAGGCCCTGAGTTTGATCCCCAGCACCCCTCTCAAAAAGTACTAGGATGTGTACAAGTAGCCTGGGGAAAAGGGAACAGGAAGACTGTTCCAGGCACAGCATATGAAGTGTCTCAGACTCTCAGAAGAAGCTTGTTCATGCAACAGACAGCTGGAACTTCTTGGGCAGAATAAGGGGCCAGGTTACTTCCGACCTCACAAGCCATATTAAGGTTGTTTCGTTGGTCTTTGTCCTACTGCAGCCGGGAACCAATGAAAAGGAACACTGTGGTTATGTCTGGCTGCCAAATGAAGAGTAGAGGCGGAGGTTTTTGTTGTGATTCAGGTGGCGAAGGGACGGCATCTTTCACTGGAAAGGTAGACAGAGGAGCTGCTGGGGGGATGCCTTGACAGAATGATTGGTAGGAGAAAAAGATGTCAAGAAAGATACCTAGGCATCCGGCACAAGCTTCTAGTTGTAAGAAGGGGCCATTTACTAACATAAGGGAGCTTCGGAGGAAGAGGAGAGACAAGAGTAAATGCAAATTCTGAAATTGGAGCTATCAAGAAGGAGGTACAGCTTAGAGAAGACGCATTTGTGAGTGGTCACCTTTACCTGGTATTGCATGCAAGTAGTCTTTTGAGAGTTCTTTTTCCTTTGTATTCTTTTATTCATAGAAAACTCTCCTGGGAAAACCCTATTTCGTAGTAATGGCTGGATCTTTAAAATTTTTGTTGAATTCAAGTTTCTAATATGTGTTAATGAGTTCATTCACGGGTGAGAGTGATTTACAGTGATGTATCAAAAAATGTGTTCCTTTTGTCCTTTATTGGCATATGTTTGCAATACATAGTAGTTATATTTGCTTTATGGAATTAGTACATGTATGTAACATATCTTGATCATTTTCAGTCCCTTTGCCCTCCAACCTCCCTCCTCCCCCTGATCACCTTTCCCATCTCCAAAAGGTCGATCTTTAATACTAAGGTAGAAAAGAAGAAGAAGAAGAAGAAGAAGATTCTAGGATGGAGTAACTTTGAGAAGTCCCACATAGCATGTTTCTTTCTTGGAGCTTCGCAATATGTATTAGCCTGTTAGTATTTCTGAGAGGCCCTGGAGGAAAAAAACTTTCCCCTAAAGTGTGGGAGAAAAGAACATAAGAATTTTGAGACCAGAGAATGAAAATTTAAACTTTTTCCCAATTTATCTTGTAGATGTTGGTCTGTTGAGATTTCATGATTTTAATTTTATTCATATTTCTTGAAATTGTACATGTAATTGATACTTCAAATTCACTATTGTAAAAGTACACTTAGCATCTCTTAAGATAACTTTACTTTGTCTGTTAAATCATGTGTCTTATTTCTAATTTTGTTTGTTTTCTCATTTTCTATATTATTGAGTGTTGTTTCATTGTCTGGTTCATCAAAGAACAAGCTCTTAAATTCAACCACAGTATATTTGGTTTTCCATAATTTCTAACTTTATAAATTCCTGTGTTATTCTTTGGTTAGTTTTATAATTTCCCAACTTACTACATTCAATACCGACTGTATATATATATTTCTTTTTAATAATAAGGTGCACATGACTGTGATTTTTTTCTTTGAAAAGAATTTCGGCTGCATGCTCTGAATTTCAGTCCTGTGTGTAATGTTACTTTGTTTGTTTAGTAAATAGTGTGTACTTAGAGTTTTGAGTTGTTATTTGACACAAGTTTTCTTGGAGTTTTACTTTATTAAAAGTGGTTTGGTTGTTCTCTCCTGTTTAGTTTTTTATTATAATTTCTAGTTTTATTAGACTGCTCTTTTCTTATTGTAGATATATGGAATCATGAATATTCTCTATACGATAAAAATAATACTTGGTCCTAGCTTGTTAAATTTCTATTGCTGAAATCAGAGGTTTGATTCTTATTTTATACCAATGTAAGTTCTTTGTATCCTTAGCTGTCAACAGTGTCTGAAGAAGTTTGGGTGCCAAGAAGAGAAGAATGGCAGTATTCAGTCAGCCAACAAATACTAATGAGGATCTATCATAAAATGAAAATGCAGGGAATGTATGGATGAACATTCCAAAGTCCATCAGTGGATTTATACTGTAGTTGAAGGAAATAACAGATAGTCAACACGCATAATTTTAGATACAGCTAAGTGCTAGAAAGAAAATAGAAAAAAATGAAAGGAATAGGAATAGATAAGAGGAGTGGGGATTTAGCTCAGTGGTTAGACTGCTTGTTTTGCAAGCACAAGGCCCTGAGTTCGATCCCCAGCACACACACAAAACGCCCCCCCCCAAATAACACAAGACTAGATAGAGGAGGGCAGGCAGGATTTTAGGTGTTAGGAGTCAGGGAGGCTTCTCTGAAGGGTAGTGGTGAATAATAAATGTGAACAATGAGGCAGAATATAGTTTCCATCAAAAGGATCGAACCTGCAAAATCCTACAAAGTTTAGCGTGTTCAAGAGACTGAATTAAGGGGAAAAAAAGCTAGTGTGAGTGAGGCAGAATCAATATGGAGAAATGGAATCAATGAGGCTAGAAAGGCGGATGGTTTGTAGCAAGAAATCTGGATTTTTGTGTCCTTGCAGTGGGAAGTCACTGGAAAACGCTGAATGGGGTGTTGAGACCAGATGATCACTGCAGCCTCTGTGAAGAGAGTGGAGCAAGCAAAGTGTCCAGGAGCGGTTAGAAAGTTGTAATAAAGGTCTGGAGGAGAGAAGACAGTGGCTTGAATATGGGAATCTGGAGTTCAGGAGGAAATTTACCCACATTTGAACGATGTTTATGGCCCACTTACAGGGAGGATCAGGGCAAGTAGAGGAAGCAGGCGCCTGACAGAGCCCTGGTACTCTAGAAATTAAAGATCTAACAAAGGAGGAGGAGAAAGTAAAAGAGATTAAAAAGCTATAGTAAGTGAGGGAGATGTGGGGGAGTCAGAAAAGTATGAATCACCGAGGTCCTAATAAGAACTTACTTGAAGACAGAGAGAGTGGTCAACATTGGCAAATGCTGCAGTAAAGCCACAAGACACAAAAACAGGGAACTGACAAATTGTTTTGGTAAGATGGAGATCACATGACTTGATAAGAGCTCTGTTATCCAGTGTAGGGTCACAATTCTTAGGGAGGTGCGTTGAGGAAAGATGAGAGGGAGAGGATGGAGAAAACAATTCAAGATAACTCAAGGAGTTTTACTGTAAAAGCAAATGGAAATACATCAGTTCTTGAAGAAGACAAAGCATGTGTTTTAAGGTGGTTGCTTTTAGGTCATCTTAGTGTCATATGAATGATGCAAAATAAGAAAGGAAGAAATTTTTAAATAAGAGAGACAGAATAATTATAGGAAAGAAGTTTATGAGAACTTTAAAGAGACAAGACCCTGTGTATAAATTGAGGGTTTGACCTTTCATTGTTCAAAGGAAAGGCGGAGTCTGTGATTGTAAATGCAAGTACCCAGGGGGATTTGTTGGAGAGGGTGGATCATCTTCATCTGATTGCATATATTTTCCTTATGAAGCGTGAAGCAAGATTATCCACTAAGTGTAAGTGGTGAAGAGTATGTTGCAGATTTGAAGGGGAAAGAGATGTGAACTGATAATCGTCTGCCACAGTGAAAAAGCATATTTACTATAGAGTTATAGTAGGAGTGTCTGGAAAAATTGGGTGCTTATTTGATATTTATAAATTTGGAGTGAGTACAATCAGCACACTTGTATGGTTTTGTTTTTCCTCTTACATGATTTGGCAACTTGGATACCACAGCTGAGTAAGCAAATTATTCAATTAGAATTTTATAAGGCAAGTGAAATGGTGAAGGGAAAGATGGAAAAGGGATACGTAGTCTACAGGTCGTAGTTATACTAATAGGCTGGATGTGCTCAGGAATGAGGACAGAAGGTGGGTAGGTGGGGAAACCTACTAGGATCAGTGAACAGTAAAAATCTACCATGGGTTGTTGTCCTGAGTTTCAGAAAGGAGGAAAGACTTGGAAATTTTTATTGATGACTTTAAGAATTGTGAATATATTATTTACCGGTATTAGGATTGTGACATCTGAGCAAACTAGAATTATGGGTCCAAACTGACCCTATGTGAAAATAGTAAATGTAAGTTTTATGTTTAAAAAATATCAAATGCATCTGGTATGAAGAGAGCTAGTTTTGTGGGAGGTCACATATAAATAACCTAAAGGCAATGGTAATAAAACAGAATTAAAATTTTTTAGTTGTATTTTATTTGTATATTTACTTTATTTTGAATATTGTGCTAAGCACAATATAACCTCTTAACAAATATAATTTTATTTTCCATTACAGTTATCCTGAGGCAGATGTTGTTACTATCCTCACTTTATAGATTTATGAAGTGAGATTCAGAGAGGTTACTTCACTCCTACTATAAGATAAAGGTGCAGACTCGATTTTTCAACAAATGTTCATGGCCTTTATTCTACTCTACTATATACTACTACATTTTACTTAGCTTACATTAGGAAAAGTTAATTGTTCAGAAAGAAGGCAAAAATTTTACCAGACTCTTTTCTTGCATCTGAATAACATTGCATCTGGATATTGTGATCTGTTACTGACATTTCATCTCCAGAAAATCATTTTTAAATAGAGCAAGTGTCTGAAAGGCCAAGAAAGGTGCTATACTGTCTAGAAACTTTTTTCATATGGGAAACACTTGAACATATTGGCTGAAGGGTTGACTAGGAGACTAGAGGGCTAATAACCTAACACACACACACACACACACACACACACGCATGCACACACACACACACACATCTTCCTTTGCATGCAGCTATAATGTGTGTGAAAATGTTTATCAAATCATGATTTCTTATTACAAACTAAAAACCTACTTTAAATTCCTTAGACAAATTTGCAATTTAAAGAAATTATGTAGTATATCCTTTCAGATGTTTGAAGAGCGATCATAGGTAAGGGAATTATACTTCATATTTTTAAAAGCCAAACAAATTTTTTAACATGTGTGCCAAATTTATGCATATGATCAAAACATTGGCTTATCATGTGGTCTTGTTCTCCTCAGTGTAGCACTTAAAGATAAACAGATTTCTTTTAAGTATAAAAATTTCTCATAGTTCTTAGCATTGTGGTGATTTTCATTTCTCCAAACTGTAAAGCACAGAGTCATCTTGGTTTCACAGCGGAGCCATTCAGAAGCTCATATCTGCATGATTGCTGCTAAAATAGACTAAACAAAAAAATGCAGTCAGTACAAATTGCTGCGGATTATCTATACGGCTGCAGCGTGCGGTGAGAACCTGGAAGCTTCATCGACAGAATTTATGAGACTTCCAGTAAATCAGCTCAGTTCAGTGTTTTAGACCTGTATCCAGCTCTCCTTGGACGTCTAGACACAGCCTAAGAGGAGGCTTCAAAAATGGGTAAACTGAAGCAGCCAAAGCCACCAGAAGCCTTTGACCCTCTTCTAATGTTTCAACCAGATAATTATTTTCCCTCTCAAGAATTTGGCTATCCTTTGAGGGGAAAAAATTAAGATTTTCCATGTGAAGAGCCCCTGAAAGAAAATACTCTGGAGAAAGGTCAGTGGGAATGGGCCAAGCTGAATTCTTCAGATCTGTTCGGAGAATGTGGAAAGTCTGCACCCTCTCTGCTACTCGAGCTTTCCAGCTGGCCCGGAGCTCCTGGACACCGTGGAGCTTTGCCTTCCCCACACCTTTCCATCTAACAGGGGCTGAGAGTATACAGGGGAGACACCTCCAGATGGAACCTAACTAGTAGCCCAAAACTGCAGTCGAGAAGTAATTGGATTATTAAAACCAGATGAATTTTTATTCTCTCAAGATAATCCATCAGCCTTTCTGCTGTGTAGCAAAGGTACAGCATTCCCAATTTTCCAACAATAAACTTTTATACTTAGAAAACATATTTCCTTTAAATATGATTAACTTGCCTAAAATTACTCATTCTTCTTGATGTAGTTTGACCCTAATGCTCCTGTATCTTAGATTTTCTGCAGAAAGTTAAGGGTCTGGTCAAAAATGAAAAAGATGGTTTTAAAAATAATCATTGTCCAAGTTCATTCCATTCTGCTTTTGTTCACACATTTGTTCCTTCATTCACTGAGTGAATATTTGTTTTATGGAGGCCATATGCCAAGGACTGGGGTAGGCCCAGGTTTTGCCATTTATTGACCATGTGATCCTGGGAAAGTCCCCTAAACTCCTTGAATATTGGTTTTCTCATCTGTGAAATAACTCTACTACCAACTTTGTAGAGCTTCTGTGAAAATTAAATGCAATTATTTTTCTTTTAAAAAGTGAAAAATTAGAATTTTCTCTTTCAGCCACCTGCATAATTGCTGTATCTCAAAATTCATACACAACAGAGACAGAACATCTCAAAAACATGGGAAAGTAAAGATATTGGTCACCTGTCTGTAACTCATAAAGTAACTCATGCAGTATCTGTTACTCAGAGAGTAAACTGGGTTGAAAATTGATCGATGACCAGTGTGTGCTTTACCATGAGTGCTTTACCATGCCTTAAAAACAAAAAAAGGAAGACAAGCAAAAGAAGCTGCCATATTTCGCTACTGCATTGCCTTGAGAAAACTAGGTACTGCGCCAACCAGAAATCCAGATAGCTGCTTTTCTACTATAAGGCCTTTCTAGAATTAAAAAAAAAAAAATCCAAATACGAATTTACTTATTATTTTCTTATTTGGACATCCAGGTAGAAAATACTTGGTGATCAATACTTACTCAGAATAAATATGTAGAGCTCTTCCAAATAATTGCTTATGTTACAAAATCGTATATAAAGTATGTTTTTAGAAAGAGGGAAATTCTTGAAAGATATGTGAGCAATAATTCAGAAATAATCTAGCTCAGTATTTCTAGGTAGATTAGCAAATACTATGCAATGAAGGGACAGAAAGTAAATCTTTCTAAGTTCCTGAGTGAGGAGCTATTATTTTATTCCTGAATTCCATATATACAAAAATGAAATCAAGAATGCCTTGAAAAAACTTGAAGATAATTTATTTTAGAACTGATAAAAATGTAGGTGCCCAAAAGGAAGTTCATTTCTCAACATAAGCAAAGGAAATAATAAAAAGCATTTTTGGGGGTTGGAGATTTAGCTCAGTGATTAGAGTGCTTGTCTTGCAAGCACAAGACCCTGAGTTTGATCCCCAGCACCACGAAAAAAAAAAAAAGCATTTTTAAAAAAAGCAAAACATATCTTAAAACAACAAAACTAAGACCAAATGTATAGGGATGGGCAAAAAAGAAACGTTATTGAAACTTTCCTAATCATAGGTGATGGTTTTCAGATTGGAAAAGAAGTTAGCACTTATAGAAAGATAGGTTTTTAAAAGTCTAAAACAAAGAAATAAGAGGAGATAAAAGAAGAGACAAAAATATGTCAGGTAAATGCCAAGAAAAAGTGAAGAAACTTTTATATACTACACAAAAATATTGATTTGTATTTCATATATTATTTAATGAAATCAGGACAAAGAACATAATTTCTATAAACATAAAAAATGGACAACCTCCTCAGTGAGCAAAATTATTAATATATTGATGGAGAACCCCCTCCTTTTTTTTTTTTTGGTGCTGGGAATCAGCTCAGCACTTGTTAAGCAAGCACTCTAAACCCTGAGCTAAATCTTGAGCCCAAGAACCACTTTTTTTTTTTTTAACCAAGAACATGTATTGGTACATTGCATACATAGTGATCACATTCATCATAGTTAATTTGTACCTGTACATGATGCATCTTGGTTCCCCCACTTCTTCCCCACCCCTCCCTTCCGTTCCCCCTCCCTTCCCTATTTACAGTAGCTTTATTTACATTTTTCTTCTCTTTTTCTTTCTTTTCTTTTTCCTTTCCTTCTTTTCACCTTCCTCCCTTTCTAATTCTCCTCCCTATTAAATATTATCTTTCTTTTTTAAATTTTTTATTTTTTTATTTTTAACCAAGAACATGTATTGGTACGTTGTACATATAATGATCACATTCATCACAGTTATTTTGTACTTGTACATGATACATCTCGGTTTTCCCCCTCTTCCCCACCCCTCCCTTCTGTTCCCCTCTTCCCTATTTACAGCAGGTTCATTCATATTTTTCCATGATTTCCCTTTCCCATTTCTGTCCTTTTTTCCCTTCCTGCTTTTCCCCCTTCTCTCTTTCTAGATCTCCTAACTTTTGAATATTATCTTCCTTTTATATAATATCTATTACACCTCTTTGTCTTTACTTAGACTTATGGTTTCTCATATCAGAGAAACAATTCGATGTGTACTCATGAGTGTCTGAGTTATTTCACTTAAGAATATGTCTTTTACTTAGTATCTATTATACTTTTTTATCCTTATTTACACTTATGGTTTCTCATATCAGAGAAACTATTCGATATGTATTCATGTGTGTCCGATTTATTTCACTTAAGAGTATGTGTTCAAGGTGCATCCATTTACCTATAAATATCTCAAATTTATCCTTTTTTATGGCAGAGTAATACTCCATTGTATAGAAAAACCACATCTTCTTTAGCCATTCATTAGTTGTTGGGCATTTGGGTTGTTTCCAAGACTTAGCTATTACAAATTGTGTTGCTATGAATGTGGTTGTGCATATATCGCTGTGGTATGATGATTTTAATTCTTCTGGGAAGATACCAAGCTGGGTCAAATGGAATCTCTAGTGTCATTTTCTGAGGAATCTTCACACTGATTTCCACAATGGTTGGACCAGTCTACATTTCCACCAACAGTGGAGGAGGGTTCCTTTTTCCCTGCAGCCCCGCCAGCATTTGTTATTGATTGATTTCTTGATAATAACTGTTCTTTCTGGAGTGAGATGGAATCTTAGTGTTGTTTTGATTTGCATCTCTTGAATGACCGATGATGTTGAACACTCTTTCATATATTTATTTGCTATTTTTATTTCTTCATCTGAGAAATGTTTATTCATTTCAGATGCCCATTTTTAGATAGGGTCTTCAAATTTTGGGGGTTTGATTTTTTTGAGTTCTTTATATATTCCAAATGTTAGACCTTTGTCTGAGGGACAGCTGGCAAGAATTTTTTCCCAGTCTGGGTTTTCGCTACACTGTATTGGTGATTTATTTATTTATTTGTGTGTGTGTGTGTGTGTGGTGAGTTCTTTTGCTGTGCAAAAGCCTTTCAATAAGATGTGGTCCCAAGCACTGATTCTTTGTATTGTTTCCTGTGCAGTCGGGGTTCTGTTCATAAATTCTTTTCCTACACCTATGTGTTTGAGAGTTCAATCTATTCTCCAGTAGATTTAGTGTTTCAGTTTTAATGTTTAGATCTTTGATCCACTTTGATTTTAGCTTTGTACATGGTGAGAGACATGTATCTAGTTTTAGTTTTCAGCATGTGGCAAGCCAATTTTTCCAGCACCATTCATTAAAGAGGCTATCTTTTTTCCAGTGAGGGTGTTTGGCTCCTTTGTCGAAGGTGAGGTATTGGAGTTTGTTTGGAGTTGTTTCTGCATCTTCTAGCCTGTTCCATTGGTCCTCAGGTCTGTCTTCGTACCAGTACCGTGCCATTTTTTAAATCACAGTAGCTTTATAGTATAATTTCAAGTCAGGGATTGTGATGCCCTCTGCCTTATTCCTGTTGCCCAGGATTGTTTTTGCTATTTTTGGTCTCTTCTGGTTCCAGATAAATTTCATGGTTGTTTTCTCTAATTCTGTGAGGTATGTTATTGGTCTTTTGATTGGAATTGCATTAAGTATGTATAGTAATTTAGGAAGTATAACCATTTTCACTGTCTTGGTTCTTCCTACCCAAGAACGCAGGATATCTTTCCATTGTCTGATATTCCTTTCAATTTCCTTTTCAAGAGTACTGTAGTTTTCAACAAAAAGATCTTTTACTTCCTTTGTTAGATAGATTCCTAAGTATTTCATTTTTTTTTGATGCAATTGTGAAAGGTATATCTTCTCTTATTTCTTTCTCAGTGAATTTCTCATTGGTATATAGGAATGCTATTGACTTTTGGGTGTTGAGTTTGTATCCAGCTATGCAAGTGAATTTAGTTATAAAATCTAGAAGTTTTTTGGTGGAATTTTTGGAGTATTCTATGTAGAGTATCATGTCATCCACAGATAATGATAGTTTAACTTCTTCCTCTCCTATCTTTATTCCTTTCATTTCTTTCTCTTGCCTGATTGCTCTGGCTAATGTTTCTAGAACTATATTGAATAATAGTGGTGATAGTGGACAACCTTTTCTTGTTCCAGATTTTAGTGTGAAAGGTTCCAGTTTCTGACCATTTAGTGTGATGTTGGCTGTTGGTTTGTCATAGATGGCTTTTATCAGATTTAGATATAGACATCTATTCCTAATTTCTGTAGAGTTTTTATCATGAATGGGCGTTGGATTTTGTCAAATCCTTTTTCTGCTTCTATTAAGATGATCATGTGATTTGACTCTGTTGATGTGGTGCATTATATGTACTGATTTGCATGTGTTGAACCATTCCTGCGTCCCTGGGATGAATCCTACTGGTCACAATGTATAATCTTCTTGATAATTCATTGCATTCTGTTTGCCAGTATTTTATTGAGAATTTTTGCATGTATGTTCATTAAGGAAATTGGCCTGTAGTTCTCTTTTTCCGTTGGATCCTTACCTGGTTTTAGTATCAGGATAATGTTTGCTTCCAGGAATGATTTTGGAAGTACTGCTTCCTTTTCAATTTCATTAAAGAGTCTGAGGAATGGTGGTAGTAGATCATCTCTGAACTTCCTGTAGAATTCAGCTGTGAAACCATCAGGACCTGGGCTTTTCTTTGTTGCTAGGGTTTTAATTAATGCCATTAATTTTAATCAATAGCTGATATTGGATTATTTAGTATTTTTATCTCTTCTTGATTCAGTTTTGGTAGTTCATATGTGTCTAAAAATCTGTCCGTTTCTTCAGTGTTTTCCATCTTGTTTGAGTAGAGGTTCTTGAGGTAGGTGCTGATGATCCTTTGGATTTCTGTAGGGTCAGTTGTGACTTCACCCCTTTCATTTTTATGGCCTGGATTTGGGTATTTTCTTTCTTTTTTTTTTTGACGAGAGTGGCTAGGGGGTTTGTCTGTTTAATCTTTCAAAGAACCAGCTCTTTGATTCATTGACTCTTTGTATTGTTTTCTTAGTCTCAATTGCATTAATTTCAGCTCTGATTTTAATAATTTCCTCTCTCGTATGAGCTTGAGTTTGATTTATTCTTCTTTTCCTAAACATTTAAGGTTCAACATTAGGTTGTTTATTTGAGCTCATGCTGTCTTTCCGATGTGGGAGTTCAATGCAGTGAATTTCCCTCGTAGCACTGCTTTTATTGCATCCCGTAGGTTCTGGTATGTTGTATTGGCATTATCATTGAACTGTATAAATTGCTTAATTTCTTCTGTGACCCAGCTGTTGTTCAGAAGGATGTTACTTAGTTTCCATGTGTTTATGTGGTTTTTTTGGTTTCTGTTACCATTGAATTCCAGTTTTACTGCACTATGGTCTGATAGTATGCATGCAACAATTTCAGTTCCCTTACATTCCTTCAGTGTGTTTTTGGGCCCCTTGTGAAAGATCAGATGGCTACCTGTACCTGGAGTTTTCTGCATTCTCTATTCTGTTCCATTGATCTACATGTCTGTTTTTGTGCCAGTTCCACGCTGTATTTATCGTCATAAGTTTGTAATATTATTTGAAATCTAGGATTGTGATACTTCCTGCTTTGCTCTTGTTGCCTAGCATTGCTTTTGCTATTCTGGGGCTTTTTTGGTTCCATATAAATTTTAGGATTGTTTTCTGTTGTTCTGTAAGAAGTACTGTTGGGATTTTGACTGAGATTGTATTAAATCTGTATGTCGATTTTGGAAGTATGGACATTTTGACTATATTAGTTGTGTCTATCCAGAAACGGGATATTTTCCATTTTCTGATGTCCTCTTCAGTCTGCACTTTCAAAGTACTGCAGTTTTCATTGTAGAGGTCTTTTTTAGATTAGCTCATAAGTACTTACTTTTTCTTAATGTTATTGAGAAGAGTATTGTTTTCCTAATTTCTTTCTCAGTGGGTTCTTTTCTGGGTGTATAGGAATACTAATTATTTTTTGTGCTGATTTTGTATCCTACTACCTTGCTGAATTTGTTAATCAGTTCTAGGTGTCATTTGGTAGAGTTTTGGGGGTCTTCTATGTAAAAGATCATATCTTCTGAAAGTTAGTATAGTTTGAATTCTTCCTTTCCTATACATATCCCTTTTATTTTTTAATTTTAAACTTTGAGTTCTTACCATAAAGTTGCATATGTTATTGTCCTCCCCTCATTTGTGATCTTTTTACTTTTTCATTCCTTAATTAGGATTGTAAATATATTATCTATTGATAAGGGGAAAACACTTGTATATGTGATTATCGTTTATGTCTTTATACTTTTTTCATTTCTTCTTCTTCTTCTTCTTCTTCTTTCTTCTTCTTCTTCCTTCTTCTTCTTCTTCTCCTCCTCCTCCACCTCCTCCTCCTCCTCCTTCTTCTTCCTCTCTCTCTCTCTCCTTCTCTCTCTCTCTCTCTCTCTCCTAAATGGTGAGTGTATTCACATTTTCCTGAAGCCTTCTCTTTAGGCTGCACTGTTTGGTACAAAATGTTTACATTTTTATTACCTTCATTTTTACCTTCATATAAATTATATATTCATTTTTGGGTGTGTATGTCTATGTGTGTGCATGCACACTAGGAGTATGTGCCTAAATTTTTCTTTTTTGGCTTTTTTCCTTGTTGATTTCTTTTTGTCTAGTTGATCTGTCTAGTTGTGACAGTGGGACATTGAGATCCTCTATTATGACTGTATTAGTGCTTTTTTGATTTTTCACTTCCATTATTTTTTGTTTGATATAGTTGGGTGCACTGATATTTGGTGCATATACACTTATGATTGTTATTTCTTCATCTTGGACTTTTCCCTTAACAAGTATGTAATGACCTTCTTTGTCTCTCTTCATCAGTTTTGGCTTGAAGTTCACTTTGTCTGCAAATAGAATAGCTACCCTTGCTTTTTTCTGGAGTGCCTGTCACATGAAGTATTGTCTTCCATCTTTTGACTTTCAGCTTATGAATTTCTTTTTGAGTTATATGTGTTTCTTATATGCAGTATACTGTTGGATCTCGTTTCTTGATCCATTCTGCCACTCTGTTTCTTTTGATTGGTGAGTTGAGACCATTTTCATTGATCATTTAAAGACCCAATCAAAAAATGGGTATCTGAAATGAATAGACACTTTTCAGATGAAGAAGTACATATGGCAAATAAATATATGAAAAAATGTTCAACATCACTGTTCGTTCTAGAGATGTAAATTAAAACAGCCTCAATATGTCATCTCACTCCAGAAAGGATGGCTATTATCAAGAAATCAACCAATACAAATGGTGGCGGGGCTACAGGAAAAAAGGAACCCTTCTCTACTGTTGGTGGGAGTGTAGACTGGTGCAGCCACTGTGGAAATCAGTGTAGAAATTTGTCAAAAAACTAAAACTAGAGGTTCCATTCAACCCAAATATTCCTCTGTTTGATAGCTTCCCAGAAGAATTAGAATCATCATACCACAGTGATATATGCACAACCATGTTCATAGCAACACAATTTGTAATAGCTAAGTCTTAGTATCTTCCCAAAAGGATTAAAAGTATCATACCAAAGCAATATATGCACATTCATATTTATAGCAGCACAGTTTATAATAGCTAAATCTTGGAAATGGAAGGATAAAGAAGATGTGGGTTGTTTTTTTTAATACAAGGGAGTACTACTCAGCCATAAAGAAGAATAAACTTACCTAGATATTTCTAGGTAAATGGATGCACCTTGAGACCATACTCTTAAGTGAAATAATCAAACATGCATGAGTAAACACCACATCGTTTCTTTGGTGTGGGAAAATAAAAGTGTAAATAAAGACCAAACAGTATAATAAGTATCGTAAAATAGGAAGCAAATGTTTAAATGAGAAAGGGAACTGGGGGGGGGAGTAAGAGAAAAAAAAGAGAGAAAAGAAGAAAAAAATGAAAACAAAGCTTTTGTAACTGAGGAAGGGAAGAAGGGTTGAAGGAAGAGGAGGGGACGGGGACAAAAGAATTAAGATATATCATGCACAGGTACAAATTCCCAATGATGAATGTGATGATTATGTATATCTAAAATGCACCAATAAAATTAAATAATTATAAAAAAATTAAAAAGAGTATATGAAATAAAAGAGAAAATAAAGTATCTCTTATGATCATTACAATTTTTATTTTTATTCAGTTTTCAAATTTTCATCATGTGCATGTATTGCATCCTATCTATTATTTTATTAGGAAAATAATTTAGAAATTACATTATTGTCCCAGTTATAAACAGCTATGTGCAGGCACCTCACCCTATTGAACACTGGTTATCAGTCTGTCCTTTTCACAACTGGATGAGCATTTCTATTTAGAATCTAGCATAGACTTTTAAGTGTGTAAGATTATTGCCATGCATTTAAAGGTTTCATGAGCTATTTCTTCACTTAGACTTGTAAAATAGCTTCAGAAAATTGATCTAATTACTGGGCAATAGCAAATTCCTTCTTCCCAGCACAACTCCCAATTAGACGGCTCGTGGTGGACAACATTGAGTATGTTTGCATCGCCTTTGTTAATTTAATTGCTCCATAGTACAAATAACCAAGGGCTCTTTAATGTGAATTTTTAAAAATAATTATGTAATAAATACATGCAGTAATTT
Organism: Hystrix cristata; assembly: GCA_004026905.1. Taxonomy (NCBI): domain Eukaryota; kingdom Metazoa; phylum Chordata; class Mammalia; order Rodentia; family Hystricidae; genus Hystrix; species Hystrix cristata. The sequence goes on from PVJO010009576.1 coordinate 36,509, forward strand.
ACTAATTGCTTTAAAATACAAAGAGTTTTTGTTGTTGTTTTGCTTTAGTGATTGTCAGAGAACTGTCCTTTATATTGTCTGCAGTGATACAAAAATCGTTTTTAATTTGGTTCAAAACTAACAGTATGATTTATTTTAAACTCTAGGAATGTATACAAAGACTATCGTTTCCTGGAGCTGGCATGTGATTCCCAGGAGGATGTGGACAGCTGGAAAGCATCATTGCTCAGAGCCGGGGTCTACCCTGATAAATCTTTAGTAAGTGGCATCTGTCTCTTCCTACATGCTGTGTGCTAGAGGAAATTGTTTTCTCTTGACTTAATTCAGCAAACTTCTCACTGATACTTTGTTTACTCTTTTTGCATCATGTTCATAATGCTTTTTCTCTGTCATATTTCTATTTTAAAAAGATAATCAGTGTATTCTTAAAGAACATGCCCTACTCTGCCATAAAACAATCCAGGCAATCTCAGACCAAGAGAAAAGTTTTCGTTTTATTTAAAAATTACTTTTCTCTCTGTTATTCTATAGGTGTTGCTGTATTAAGACAAGAAGTATATCATCAATCCTAATGGTGATATTTCATTTTTTTAAAGAATGTTTTATGAAACTTTCCTTTCATTATGTATATATTACTCTGGCTAGTGTCATGTTGAATGTGAAAGAACAAAAAATTTGGTCTTCCCACTTATCTTTATTAATATACTCAAGTGTCTTGGACGCCCTTCTCTCACTCAAGTTAATAAACAGAACTTGTCTCTGTGTTCCATACAAGAGACAATGTTACACAGACTGGTATGAACACATACTTCAGGGGTCCCACCTGTCATGTGTACACACACCATTAAACACCCTCTGCAGATGAGCAGTCTCTGGACTCACTGTTGCCCCGAGTCTTCATACTGTCCATGTTTCTCCTTAGAAGTAAAATACTAAGATTGAGTCCTGAGGAATTAGTCCCCCTGGACTCTATGGTGCTTAAGCAGTTTATAGACTGATCATGCACAGATTAGGTTCTTTCTAGGCTCAAAATAGGGGTAAAATCTTTTCAAGACAAAATCTGAGATATGGGTTCAGTGTGGGGCAGTGGAAGATTTCTGCAGAACAGCTTCAGGCCTGACCACATCCTTGGGGTTATGTTGCAGTTTAAGAGTTTCAGGCATAAAGGATTAAGCATTTCTACCAAAATGTTTTCTTTGCTGTCATTTTAGTTGACACACAGACCTAACCTCATTCCATCGTGTATCTGTCTGGTTGTCACCCAGGACAGTTCACCTTCCACAATATTCCCTGTACTCTCTAAATGAAAGTTAAATGTAATTCTTTCTTAGTGATGCTGGGTTACAGAAATATCTGTACCCTATTTTCATAATTGTTGTTTGGTTTTCCTCTTATTGCATGTGTACAGATTTGCATATATACCACACTGGAGACTGTATGAGAAATAATTTTGGACTACCACTTTTACTTTTGTTTTCAATTCCTATTGTTGTAACTCTTCCATATCCATGGGTAGATAGTGTTTAACTTCACAAATACCGTATATTAAAAAAATGCCTGTATACTTAATTTTTTATTCATTCATTCCACAAAATCTTTAGAGTACATGCTTGTTTTATCATCCTGGATACTAGTGTGACAGGTGAAAACTAAGATCTTGTTCCCATGGAATAGATAGTCAACAAATGAATGAATATACTTATATAGCCTCGTTTAAGGTCATTATCATTTCTATTTTAAAAAATTAAATAAGTCTAAGGGACAGACAGTGAGAGGGAGGGGCAGGTGAGCTGTATTCAAGAAAGATGACCAGGGAAGGCCACTTTGAAGAGACAGCATCTTAGTAGACTTTTCAAGGAAAGTAGGGAGCCAGCGCTGTGCAGGCATAAAGAAGTAATTGTTGGTAGGGGCAGAGCAAGTGCATAGCCAAGGTCATGCATGTCTTAGAAGAGCAACAAGAAAGTCTGTGTGTCCAGAGCACAGTGAGGGACGCAGACATGCCAGCTGGTCTTCAAGAGGGTAGTCAGTGGCCCAGTGAAGGCCGTGAATGGCATTTTAGGTTTTATTGTGAATGAAATGAGATGTCATTAGACAATATCGAGCCGGTTAGTACCATGATAACATTTACATTTTTTAAAGCCCATGATGACTGGGGATTATGAGAAGTAGCAGAGCATGTGTGTCTAACCACCTTTCTGTGATTTCAGATGTTCACTTACAAGCTGTAACATCTTAGGCGGGTTACCCAGTCATTTTATATTTCAAGATTCTCATTTCTGAAACAAGGATAACAGTCTCTCATAGGGTGATTGAGAGGATCCAAGGAGATAAAGCATGAGAAACACTTACTAGGGCAGGCACAGGCCAGCGCTCTACTTTCATGTATAATATTTCTAATAATAATTACAACTGGTGGTAGAAGTATCATTTTCTTTGCAGATGACTATCTTTAACAGCTGGGGGAAGGTTAAAATTCTGCAGCTATTGTAATACAGCCCAAAGAGATTATAAATACTTTATGCTATTTTCTTTTCTATAATGCCTGGTGATGTGTGTGTATGTATGTATGTGTGTTTGCATGTGTCTTCCTTACGTGCAATTATAGTGTTTGTGAATATGGTCTAAGTCATGATTTTGTAAATTAAAACTATTTTAAATGTACCAGACAGTTTACTATTTAAAAAATTATTTAATGTATTTTCTATAAGGGAAAAACTACCATGGAAAAGCAAAATTATCCATCCCTCAAAGGACTGTTTTTATAAACTTGGATTTTCCTGTGTCCATAACTCTGCAACAGGAATGCAGCCTAAAAATTATTTCCTGTTTTTTACCAGAATACTCAATTATAAGCAAATCTAGGTATGTTCTACACAATCTGTTTTCTTTACACAACATTTTCATTTGTTTATAAACACACATTTGGTACAATTGCTTGGAATAGTAAGACAAAGAAGTTCTTACTACACACCAGAGACAAGACAGGAAATTACACTTGGCAGTGTGCCAAGAGTGGTGCTTTTCTCAGTTTTCATCATAAACACTATTCACATATTTTATGCACCACGTAGTCCTACAGATCATGTCAAAGAATGGCTTGACTTTCACATGTTTAATGAAAGCTAACTGTCGAAATCAATCAAGTATAATGCTTATCTACAGAGTTCATTTGGTTAACACTCTTAAGATTTGTGGGAAGAATCAGTTTTAGGTAGATATTCCTCATTTAGAAACATTTGACAAAATCAAATTAACCTAATGATTGATGCCTCTAAGTTTTTAGGGCTTTAGAAGTCAGTCATTTTGCTTTTTTATTAGTAAACTGTTCAGTCAACAACAAATCTGTTAATCACTACCCTAATAATAAAACATTTATACTTCATGTGTAGACGTGAGTTTAAATTCATGAAATTCTGCTTTCTGCACAGATATTTCTCTTTTGACTGGAAAGAAATTTCTGCATGTATTACTTTTAAAAACTGTGTAAGTTTGACATCATTTAGATAAATAACCATCACCCAAATTTGAATAAGTTGATGTTCAGGGTAGATTATTTTTCCTTTGATCTTATGTACACATTTTTAATAAGACCATCAATATGTTTTTCCATCACCTCCATGTGACAAAATGTTCTATGGCATACACATCAGAATGTTCCGCTTCACTGTTTCCTTTGTCTCTTCAGTCATTTGTCCTGAGGTTTCTAGAAAATTTCTTTCTCTTTCAGGTCCACCCCTTTTCCTCCCTTCTTTTCTCCCTCCTTTCGTTCCCTATTATAGTGGGCTCCAGAGATTCAAAGATGAGAAAGATACAATAGCTATTTTATACAAAGTCCACAAGTGGAAAATAGAGATACAAATAAATAGTTTTTATATGATAAAACCTGCAGGGAATTGCTGTATAAATGCAACAACCCAACTGTTTTCCCTTGTGTATTTCTAATCACTTTCTATTTTCTGATAGGTGCATTTTCTAATTACTTTCACTCTCTTAATCTTTCTGGATTCAAAGAAAAATGTAGAATTCTTATCTGAGCAGTAGAGTATGTGGCCCTAAGATGGAAATAAGAAGCACAAGACTCTCCTGCTGTGCAACGGACTTATTCTGTGACTTGCAGATAATTTCTCTGAGTCACTGAGCATTTTCTCAGCCACCTGATACTTCTGAGCAACCTCAAAGTTTTAAAAATATATTTATATCTGAATTTGCAGCTAGTGCAATTTTATTCCTTTTTTTGTTATTCCCATGGCCATTAAATTGAAAATATAACTCCTGAACACTTTTATATTGTTAAACAAGTATATAGAACTTTACACTGTTTCAAAGTAAAGCTGTTTTATAGTTATTTTCACTGACGAGCCTGAGATTCAATCTGTGTGTGTGTGTGTGTGTGTGTGTATGTGTGTTTGTGTGTGTTTGTGTGGTATCAGTACAGGCTACTATTATAGACTTTGTAACAGATTGTTTTACTGACACATCACCTATATTTTTTCTATAAACGTGATTACAAATAAATGTGAATTTGGTTGAGTAGCTAAAAAACATGGTAAGACAAACAAGTGACTTTTCTGCACAGTTTTGTTGGCTTACAGTATGACTAGTAGGTAAACATTAAGGAATTCCAAGTTCAAATTCTTTGAAACATACTGTGTGCAGTCGAATATGCAGATTTTAAGTCAGATGCACTGACATTTGAATCCTGACCCTTCTGATATTAGCTGTGTGGCCCAGGCACCCTACCTAACCCACGATATAGTTATTCTTCTCTAGAATGAAAATAGCCACTCTTTCCTCAGAGTGATTTTATAGGGTGAAGTGAAGGTTTTGTGCCTCACAGTGAGCTCAGTGCCTTCAACTGAGTGAAACTGTTCAGCACCGCGTGGCCTTCGTTGTTGGGATTCACCATCATCCATGTCTCCACAGAGCAGTGATTCCCAATTTGGTCCTTACCATTTCTTTGGAAACTGCCAGTAGAATTTGGGTATGCGAGGAGAGTGTCCTCATCTGTTGGCTGAGGAGGCTGAGTTGTTTAAAGGGGACAGGCCATCCGGGCTGGTTGGGCCAGGGTGGGCCCAGGGGCTGTCAGGGGAAGTGAGAATCTTCAAGCCTGTGCCCAGATGCTGGCCTGCTGACCATCTGAAACAAGCAATCTGAGCTCCAAATGTGCCCTGGAAACAATGTGGTCCAAATTCCATTTTGCATATTTGTTATGTCAGATACCTCAGCTTCTAAAGAGATTCCTAGGAGCTGTCTATACAAGAATGGTCCTCCCCCAGTGAGTGTTGTTTTTTAAGAAATGTGACAGTAGAGCTGGGGGTACAGCTTGGTGGTGGAGTGCTAACCTAGCACATGGGAAGCCTGCATCTGATTCCCCAGAGCTGCGGGAAAAAAAATCACAGGAGAAAGTGAAACACTTTGGAACTTCACTTTTCCTCTGAAATCTCCGAGCCATAATTGATACTTTTAGGACTGCTCTGTGGGTTAAAACCAGCTTGCAATGTGGTCCATTGGGTACTTCAGAAATTCCTTTTGGACAGATTCTTAACGGCGAATTTTCCTGTGTGTCAAATAGGAAAAAGAATCTCTGTGTCATTCCAAGAGGGAGAAGGAGAAGAGCTGTGAGCCTCCACAAATATTTATTAATGTGGTGATGACCACTCGTATACACGTATTGAGTAGTATACTAACACAAGGTTTAGATGTCAGTCCCACTAACACTTAGTCCCACTACCCTTGGCTTTATTTTTAGCTTTTTCCACAGTACTGCACGTAGAGCAGCTAAATTCTTCAGTGGGAGTTCTTTCAGGGTCCTAAACTAAAATCGCTGCAACCCAGAGTCACAGAGAAACTCATAAAGCATTTACAATTCACCATTCATGACTGCTCTGCCCCTCGCAGAACAGAAGATTGGGAAATGATTGAATGAAACAAGAAATAGCCAAGCCACACCACGTCCTCCACTTGTGTGTTTCTTGTGTTTCGGGATTAAGGCCTCCTACTCTGTGACATCATTGTTGCCACTACAAACAGAACCATCTGCCACCGAGCAGGGAAGCCAGTCATCCCCTAATGTGCAAAAATACTTGGTTGAACTCCTGAAACTTGTTTGGTAGATCAAAAGCTGCAGGGTGTGGAATGCAATAAACTCCATCTGTTTGAGGTATTTGCAGCAGTATTGCACTTCTGGGAAGAACCAGGGTCCCATTATTTTCTAAAATAGTATTTTACTTGTGATAAAACTCCCAGTGGTCTCTATTACCTTACTGAACAGTTGGCATAATCTCTGGAAAGGATTCATTTTTTTCTGCCTTCATCCATTCTTACAGCACTATTTGTGTCTCAGATAAGCTGGTGAGTTAACGATTCTCTTATGGCAACTCAGTGCCAAGAAGCTTCTCCACACTCTTCTGTCAGTGTCTTCTTTATGAAATATGATGGCCCTGGTGGCCCCCGTGGCCCCTGAATGAGGCGTTTCCCCAGTCACCAGTTGGCGTTGTTTTCCAGAAAACACTCTGTCCTGGGACCACTGCCTTAGCTCTCTCCCAGAACATTTCTGTGTGGATTTCCCCCTCCGCATCCTCAGCTGAAATCTAAATACCACATCTCCAGGCCGATCTGTTACTCCACGCCATCCCGGGCTCTTCCGCCGATGCACGCACTTCGCTCGCAGCTCTCTGCTACCCCACATCTCAGCGGGAAATTCCTCCTGGGACCCTGCAAGGAGACTTCAGATCTGTTCCTGGGCCATATCCCATCCTGTCTCCCCCACAGGATCTGACCTTGCAAGGACTTGGGCTGCCCTGGGAGTAATGAATCACCGTTTTATTTTTTTAGGCCATATGTGAGTTAAATTGTTTGATATAAATCATGCTCTCACAGCTCCAGTTTGAAATAGGAGAGCCATTTGCCCGCCGCTCGCCTCTGGCTGCTCTGTCTCTATCCAGAGTGTCGCTTTTAGAGATGACTACTTTTTTGTGATTAACCTTTCCAGTCCATTTTCTTGAATGTGAACCAGTGTTTATTTTGGCGGCAGCCCCGCTATACAGTCGTCGCTTCCCATGCCAAGCCAAGACAAAACTCATAATTTACAAAATAAAGGAATGGTACAGATGGAGGTCATAACTTGCTCCGCTTATGCTGTCTCCCCAGAACCACCCACTCCTTTCCTCTGCCATCTTTCCCCTTTTTCTTTTTTTAATTCCACCTTCTTTGAAACCAAGGATGCAGTGTTTGTTTAAAAATGCGCTGGCTGATGGAATTTTCCACTGCTTGGCATGTTGGAGGAGGGGCTGTCAGGAAAGGGGAGGCCAACATACTAACTGCTCTGCTTTTCATGCTAGTGGCTCGCTTATTACCAATTCAAACCAATTCTTTCTGGCCGAGTTCCCATACCCCAAGTATTCCGAGTCAAAAGAAAGGGGGGAACGCGCTGTCATAATTTCTGATGTTATAAACGTATGATTTCACTTAGCCTCCAGGGACTCTGGGACTTGTTCGTGGGCTCTGCATGCTAGGTCTACATTAAGGGATGTCAGTGAATAGTCAAATGATTTGTTTTGATTCTGCTCTAGCAAGAAAAGCTCATAATTTTAAAATAAATTTATGTTTAACATGTATTTTCTTTTTTTCCTTACGGCTGTGCGCACAGGGGAACAACAAAGTAAGTTCTTTGTCCCGCTGTGGCTCTCCTGGCTCCCCACGCCAACGCGCTCTTGCATGTGTCTTGCCCAGAGTGTTTCAGTGCACGTTGGAATGACCATAGGCTGCTGCAGTGCGGGACAATACGAGGTGTATGAGTGGAGGGGGACGTATGTGTTTGGGTGACCATAATGGGCTTTTCTGTTTGACCTTTTGGAAGGAAGATTTATGTCCTTCAGGGCTGGTGGTTGGACAGTTCAGGAAAGTTGTTAGAATGAGATGGACGCTGAGAGCAGAGATTATGAAGGTTTAATAATGAGGATGCTTCTGTAGCGAGGGTACGCCAATCTGATGAAACTCAGGGCAGCTGATGTTTTTGACCGAAAATCAAAGCTCTCGTGTTAATGTGCAGTTATAAAAAACCCAAACTGGAGTCTTAAATAGTAGTATGGCTGGCTTCCTTGGCGAAACTGAACTAGATCTGTGCTCTGGCTTTGAAGGTGTCTTAAAGTGGGTGGAGGAGGGTGGGATCAACGTTTGCCTTGGCTTCTGTGCCCTTGATGTATTCCAGCTGGGTGGAGGGTGGGGGGGCGGGAGTGGAGAGGGAGACCAAAATGTGTATGATAGATTTATGAAAACGGGCAACACACATGAATGGTGGAAATTCTTTTAATGTTGTCACAATAGATAATTAAGCAACTTAATAGTCCACAGGGTTGCTAAGTATGTTTAAATTTTAATGCAACTTTTCCCAAAACTAGTTATTTTTCACATATATTAGAAGTATAATAGTAATACAGTAGGGAAGATGGTCTTAAATTTGGTAGAGTGGTTAATTTTCTTTTTTCTTTTCCTATGGAGATATGTTAGTGCTTCATCTGACCAGGTGGCCCACTTAAAATGGGCCTCAGTGAATACAATAATTGAAAGGAATCTGTTATATAAGAGTTGGGCTGCATATTTAAACCAGCTGGAATTCATCAAAATTGCTATTCAAAAGCCATACGTATAGAATGTAAAACAAATGTGGGAAATCTTTTGCAGTTTAATTTTATGGAATGTGCTATTATGGAATAAATTGACATCAATGGTTGGTATTCAAAAATATGTTACTTTATAAATGTGTATCTTGATATAACTGCTATGAGCCAAGCAAAGGAATTTAATAAAGTTAAAATATTACCAAAAAAGCACCAGATAGACATTTGTGAAGGAGTAAAGAGGTGAGCTGAAATCATTTATAGCAAATTTTTTTTAAAAAGCAGGTAATTTATGAAATGGAAGATTTCTACAAAATAAAAGGTAATATTTTTAGCTAAGACAACCACTTTTAGACTAAAACATTTGAATAAAATATTTTTAAAACCGTATTTTAGTTCTTACCATGTATTTCAATCCTTAAATAGTAAGTACATCTAATTCTGTTCATTTGCATCATCAAGTCTCTGTGTAGAATTTCATATGCTTTTTGTTGTGTTTGCGAACAAGCACAAACACTTTAAAAAGTACCCCAGGGCAAACTGAACTGCACTAATAGGAAGCTTGGACTTGCCGAAGATCAGGGAACTAGCTGCTGACATTTTGGGGAGGGGCTAACTCTTATTCAAGAAGCAATTATGCCAATACATGTTCTCGATAAAAAAAAAAATTTAAAAAAAAGCATTTATGATTTTTCTCTTTCTTTAGTGATTCATTGATAGCTTAAAAGCATTTATAACATTTCCAAAGAAAACACATTTCTATGGCAGAAGTCATCCAGTCATTGTGTCTTGCTTGATCAAGTTCTTCTGGATAATGAAATGTTCTGCTCAGTGCAGTTTACTGATGAAATACAATGAACAATAAAACTCAAAACTTCTGAACTGTTGCCCATTAAGGCCACTTCTGGGATGATGCGGGATACCTTGCAGAGTCTCACCGGCCCACAGCCACTGTCTGCATCATGAATGCCTGAGATGTGTGCTGTTTGGGATTTTGGGGTGCTCGATAAAGGTGTAATGTTGCCTGAGGGGGCATCAAAGCTGCAAATGCTTGCTGTCTAGATTTTTAATTGAAGAGTGGATATTTTAGAGATGCTGACACTTATTGCCTTATTCTTAATTGTTTATGTTATGCATAAGTGACAGTTTGTGGAAAATATAATGCCAATACTTTAAAAATATGATCATTATACTGGCCATAAACTCTGGCATGAAAAAGTCTCACATCACAAACATCACATCTGCATGCTATTTTCCTGTAGCTTAGAATTTCAGTATAAATGGAAAACACTGGAATACAAGCTGTGCTGTCTCCAGAGTATAGATCTGGATTCTTCAAAAGGAGAGTATGAGATTCTTTTTTCCCCTCTCATGCTGGAATGCTTGTTCTGAGTTGTCCCCAAGGCAACATACCTGACTTGTTGCCTGCCATATACGTGAGCCAGCTGTAAAGTGTGACACACTTCAGGCCCACAAAGGTTAATTGCTTCTTTAGTGCGTGGCATTTTATTATTTATAATATTAGCCAGACTAAAGACGATGAAGTCTGCTCAATTAGCGTTTCTTTAAATGAGCAGGATGCATTCATCTTCCCAGATACATTAAGCGTAACGCACACACACATATACACCCATATAAAGCGGGTGAATGGAGCAACCCTGTGATTTGTTTTCTCAGTGACAGCTAAATTGATCTACTTCATCCACCTTTAAATTATGCTTAGAGTTTGGGAGTTAATCCTCAACACTCCAAGAAAATGGTCACATGTTTCATGTGTAGATCACACATTTCGGTTTATGTTATGCTCATACAATAAAACAAAGCACCAACCTTCCCGATCCTCCTTGAATAATCACATGTACTTTGTTATTTCTCCTTAAAAAGCACATTTTCCTTTTGTGAAGAGATCACAGTTGCTCAGGGAAAATTTTCCTTCCAGACCTATTACTTATTTTTCCTTTCGAAAATGTTTTTCTGTTGGCATAGTGACACTCTGAATTTCTTAGCGTAGAGTCTATCTCCTCCTTAGATGGGTTTCCCTGGACCATGGAAATCAGTGTCTTCATTAGAAAGACCAGAAGCCGGGACATCCTGAGTCACTTTTGAGAATGTAGCAAAAAATACATTCAGTAACAGAGAGGATTTTGTGATTTGTGTTTATTTCCTGTGGTTTTTTTTTGTTGAATATAAATGTAAATAAGAATGTCATTTTCAGATGTGAAGCCTTCGGGTAAAACTCAAAGTCCATGTTTTGTAGTAGTGAAAAGCTGTTTATTTTCTTCATTAACTTAATGGCTTTTCTTAGTGGGTACATCTAGACATTTCATGGACTTTTAGTTTATCTCTTTTTAAAAGCGTTTTGGCTGAATAAATTAGGCAGATTCAAGGTAGAAAAAAAAGAATAAAATACTCTAACAAAAGGTTTCAAATTTCTTAATGATGTTGGTACAGAAACACAAATGAAAACTGAAAATGAATCTCTGGAATTAAAAAATTAACACTTAAAAGCTAGGTGTGGTGGCGTGTGCCTGTAATCTCAGCACTTGGTCGGCAGAGGCAGGAGGGTTGCTGCAAGTTCGAGGCCAGCCAGAACCGCATCGTGAGACCCTGTCTCACAAAAAAATTATCACTCAAAGAGTTTTAAATTACGGAAAAAAGCGACCTATAATCTCTTCCTTTATGAATCTTATTACCTTTGAAAGAAAGATTAGCGGTCACTTACTTAAACCACTTTACTTAATTTCAGTCTTTTTAAACTTAAAAATTCTTATATTTCCCTCAGCAGAAGTATAAGGTTGACTATATTGCTTGGAGCGAATGATCATTTGAAAAGAAGAAATAGAAGAAAACAGTGTCAAAATAGAATTATGAAATTATTGATGACTTTATTAGTCTCAAGTCAGGCTATATGAAATAATTTTACACACATTACAAGGCCTTGGTATTTAAGAAAGGAGAAAGTAAAATTTGAACATTTGTTTTTATACTACTTAAAAATAGTGATTTCTCAACACATTCAGCAAGGTCAGTGGACATAAGCATCCTCCATTAAAGAGAAAAATAGTTATTAGCTAGAATGCTTATTTTAGTTACCCAGCAGGTTCTAGCAGCCATTTGCAAAAAGAGAGTTTCCCAAATCAAATGGCACCAGAGTGTATATTGAAGAGCACAGATCTTAAATCCATATTGATTTGTTATGTCTTTTTATGCCAGGCTTTCATCTCCTAAATTATTGCCCTCGTTCATATATTGGGGAGTCTGGATGGCCCTGGCAAACCCACCTTCACAACCTGGAAAGGTCTTACTGAGGGTGTGTGCTATGATCTTAGTCAAAAAAAGGAGTAGACTGGTGTCATAATGTATATTTCTTCTAATGTTTAAAACAGACAACTGAAAGAACATTCTAAGCATTCAAGGTCCAGTCTGCTCAATTAGGACTTCTTTACCTTTTTTTGAGTAAGGTATATACTTTTTCTGATTTTCTTAGAAAAGCCTTGTAAGTGTATTTTCCTAAGACTTGAGGAGAGTCCCCATCTGGTTGACTAACTTTATGTGTAAACCAATAAGAATATCATTAAAGTTAAAAGAAAGAATGAAAACTCACTGGCCTCAAAGTGTTACTTTAGCTCCAAATGCATATAAAAATGAATTATCTTTCAATCATTACAACACCAGAAAAGCTTTGGTTCTGTTTTGGTAAACCAACATTTAAAAAGCATTATTATTGCCTAAATTTTGAACCCTCAGCTTTAATCATAACCAGTTGGGGAAAGGACAGTTCCCCAGGGGGTAGAAAACTTTGAGAAGTGAGTTGAAATGCTTATTGTGTTCCTAAATATATTGATCTTGACAAATAAACTCTATAGAGAAGCAAGACTGGGTCTGCTGCTCCAAAAACTTATAGTGGGTGATAGTGGGGGACTTCTGAAGGGTAATTGTGAGATGATTATAATTTTATTTTTTCTATTATAACCAAAATGATGTGACTTCTGTCTAGTTAGTGGGAACTATGCCTTAGACATCATAGCTGTTTTGACATATTTTCTCTCATAGTATTGTAAACATCTCTTTTTCTCTATGCTTCATGACATGTTTTAATAGGATTGGTTTGATGCTGCCCCCAAATAAAAGTAATCTTTATACCTATTTTGAAAACACATTATCAACAGGTGTGATTTTAGAAGTTACATTGTGAGGAGCTTCTTTTGAAATTTAGGCCCTTACAGAGTATTTTTATCAAAAAGTAGGAATTTATTTCTTTATTTATTTTCATGTGGTTATAATACTGTACAGTGCAAATCATACAGCATAGCTGTAGAGGTGAGAGTTTAAAAACCTTCTCACTGTTTTTACCTATAAACTGCAAAAAGCAAGATGAAAAGATATGACTAGCCATATTCGGTGCTATCCACTTATAATCCTCGCACTCTGGGAGGCTGAAGCAGAAGTATCACAATTTTGAGCACAGCCTGTGCACTTTAGTGACTCAGCAAGACCTTGTCTCAAAATAAAAGGGGCTGGCTCTGCGCCCCAGTGCAGAGACCTTGAATCCAATTCTCAGTACTGAAAAAAAGAAAACAGAAAAAGGATGAAACTGGTGTAAGAAATAAGCTCGATTCAACAGATACTACATAAAGTAGCCTCCTCCTTTAGTCCTAAGTATAGTTTCCTGTAGTCAATTGCTATCCAAAAATATTAAGTAGAAAATTCCAGAAATAAACAATTTAGAAGTTTTGAATTGCATGCCTTTCTGTGTAGCACGATGATATGAGGTACTATCACTCTGTATCCTATTTGATACATGAAGGTCCCTTCGTCCAGAATATCCCCACTGTATACATAAGCTGCCCCTCAGACCCTCAGTGGCCATCTCAGGGATCAGACCAACTATCAAGCTATCACAGTGCTCATGCTCAGTTACCATTATTTTCCTTAATCATGGCCCCCAAGTGCAAGACTAGTATTGTTGACAATTGGGATCCACCAAAGAAAAGCCATAAAGCTTTACTTCAAGTGGAAAGATGAAAATACAATACAATACACAGAAGAAGAGAGGGAGGAAGGGAGGGAAGGAGAGAGAGAGAGAGAAGGCTAAAGACCACATTCAAATAACTTTTATTATGGTATTTATTAGAAGTGTTCTATTTTATTATTAATTATTGTTGTTAAACTTTACCAAAGATATAAGGAAAAACACTTTTATAGGGCTCAGCATTATGCACAGCTTCAGACATCTATTGGGGGTTCTAGAATATGCCCACCATTGTCTTAGTTATTTTTTCCTCATTAGGACAAGACACCTGACACCCACAATTTAAAAGCGGAAAGGTTTATTTTAGCTCACAGTTTGTAGACAGTTCAATCCATAGGCAGGGTGGCATGGCAGAGGGGAAACAGTTCATGGTAAGGTACGCAGGAAGCCAGAGGGTAGATACACACATAGATACAGTTTATAGATTTTCCTTAAGCCCACCAGTGGACTCATCTACTATCACACACCCCTCATCCAGTCACCTCTCAAAAGCCCCATCTATGGGTGCATGTGGCTTTGGCAGGACATCTAGATATAACCCATGACACCTGTGGACAAGGCAGGACTATTGTAAAAATGCATAATGATCAAATATCTAATGAACTATAGAAAACTAGAGTTTGAAAGCATACCGCAAAGATACTGCAGGTTCACTATGGAAATCACTATGGAATTCCTCAAAAGAGTAAAACTAGACATTCTATTTGATTTAGCTATTACCCTTCTAGATATCTTCCAGAAAGAGTTAAAAGGCACCCTATTACAGTGATACATGCGTACCCATGTTTATAGCAGCAAAATTCATGATAGCTAAATTTTGGAAACATATGTTCATCAACAGATGAATGGATAAAGAAAATGTGCCATCTATACACAGTGAAATACTACTCTGCCATAAAGTAATATTTGAGTCATTTGTAGGAAAATGCATGAACCTTGAGACCATAATATTAAGTGAATCAGACACATAAGCCTAAACATCACATGGTTTCTCTTATATGAGAAACACAAAATAGAAATAAGAGCAAAATAAAAGATAGATAATAAGAAGTAGGGGAATAGATCTTTTTCAAATGGGAAGAGGACCAAGAGATGTGGGGGGCAGGGTGGGAGGTTTGAAAAGTAATTGAGATAATATTATGTACATGTACCAACTCCCCACAAGAAATATAATCGTGTAATGCAAATATGTACTAATAAAAAATAAAAGCTGGAAGAAAAATATAATGCAGGTCCATTTCATACCACTGCAGTAAAGCATGTTCTACAATAAAATGAGTCACACAAATTTTTTGGTTTCTCTAGTCTATTAAGAATGCAATATTATTATGTATGGAAAAAACCCTTAATTTTAAAATACTATATTGCTAAAAAATTTCTAATGATTAATTGAGCTATTGGAAAACTGTTACCCAGTGTTGCCCCAAACATTCAATTTTTTAAAAAACTATCTGGGGGTTGGGGATCTAGCTCAGTGGCAGAGTGCTTACATCGCAAGTGCAAGGTCTTGAGTTTGATCCCCAGTACCTCCCCCAGAGAAAATGTGTCTGCAAAGAGCTCTAAAGCACAATAAAATGATGTATGGCTGCATAGCAAATTTTATACAAAACCCTATCTACTGTATAAGAGAAAAATCTCTCCAAAATGAATCTAAACAGAAATCAGTACTTAATATCCAGACTATTTGGAATATAGTAACAATGAAAACACTATACAGGAAACATCACAGTATATAACCACTGCTGTATAAAAGAAAAACTAATAATTTTAAATGGAATCATTATTTTTCAAGGATTAAATAAATTCAGAAGTTTGGAAAAAGAGCAGCTAAATACCTCAGGAAGCCGGGTGTGGTGCTACAGAACTGTAATCCCAGCACTCTGGGAGCCTAAGGGAAGAGGATCCAAATTTGGAACTACTTAGTGACTAAATGAGACCCTGTACCAAAATGAAAAAAAAAAAGGGCTGGTAATGTAGTTCAGTGTAAAGGCCCTGGATTCAATCCTTCATACAAAACAAAACAAAATAAAATCCCGACTATTATGGATAGCATTATCTCATTTCCCTTAAAAGTTTTTATATAGTATATATACATATTTTTCCATATAGAAATTTTAGGAACATAACACACTAAAGTGTTAATAGTATGGGGCATTTTAATTTTTGTGCCTGTGTCATTTTCTCATCTTTTGTATAACTTTAAAAAATTAAAGATTTTAAAAGGTGCCAAAAAATGTAAAAGAGGAAGATATTTAAATGGTGGCTATGAGAGACCGAAATATAAAAATATGAAAACAATATTCAGAAGGAGAAATATGTAACATAAAGAAATAGGTTAACGATTACAACAAAACAGACTTTTAGAAAGGCAAAGGTAATTGTGGAAATGAAGTAGAAACTAAGATAAAAGTTGAAATGATGCTTCTGAGTCTCTACAAACTTGATATTATTATATAATCCTGATTATTTTGTAATGCTTATGTAGACTTTAAGTCCTTTCCCTTTACCCTGCCTGTGCAAATATGTTAGTTTCCTTGCTGAATTACAGATAGTGGAAGGACCATGTTATGGGTCTGAATGCTCGCATTCCCCCCGTGCCTCTGGCTCTCAGTACTGTCTTTGTTCACATGCTTCACAGCCTCCCCATCCTCTCCAGACCAATCATTCTTCCTTAAATTCCAGCTCTATACCTGTCAGCACTGCTGCCCATGATGACTATGTGGTGCATAAAGTGCAAATAATTCATATTATCTGTGGGGATTATCAGAAAGCCATTTCATGGTCTCATTTCTGGCCCTTGATATTCTACTATTTTGAAAAACTCATTGGAGATCTAAAGATGATAATATGTGATATTGAATTAGCAAAAAGAATTCCATAAAATTTAAATTTAAAAGCTGATTCTTTTGTCTTGAACCCACTCAGTTACATAAAACTAAATGTACAGTATAATCTGAAAGTTGAAAAGCAGGATGATAACAAAGTTCCAGAATTAGAGCTCTTACTAAAAAAAGCTCTCTGCAGAGAAAAAATTCTTGGTTTCAGAAACTTAACCACAAACAGCATTTACTATCTGTTTGGTAGGCACAGGACCAGGCACCTCCAGGTGGAACCAGAGTAGAAAGGCTTCAGGTACAAAGTATCTGGTCCTTGTGTACTATATCTTAACATAAATAAATTAAGGCTGATGACAATAAAAGCCAGTGGTTTAATCTTACTGTACATAATGAACAAGATTTAGGGGGAAAAAAATAGGACCCAACATTCTCAGTACATATGACGTATGTACATATGACAGGTGGAGTTAATATCTTGTTTTTGCCAAAGTTTAAAGAATTCTTACAAATCAGTGAGAAAAGATCAGAAAGGGGAGTGGCATTCAGGGGGAAAGTCAGAATACTGCTTTGTCAGTTGGGCAAAGGTGGCGGCTTGGATTTAGAGTCACAGAAAGTAGAAACAGAAGCAGTTGGATTTAGGGTATATTTCAGCAGTAGTGCCACTTCTTTGCTTCACTTATGGGTTGTATATTAAAAGTGAAAGAAAGCAAAATCAGAAACAATTCTTGGATCTTGGGTGATGGGAACTTGTTAGTGTCATTTAGTAAGGTAAATAAGGTGAGGAAAGGAGAAAATGGAATATAGAGTTTTTAACTGATTTGGGGTGCCTGGTGTGCATTAGAGTTTAGTCATGATAATTAAGTCTTTCCGCCGTGACTATGAAGTTTATCTCTTGCTTGAGGCAGAGACCCACCGCGAGTTGGCTGGAGTTCTTGTTATTCTCATCTTAGGACCCAGCTCCATACATTTATTGATAATCACTTATGGCAGAGGGAAAAAACGATTGGAGAATTGCACACTTGCTCTTAATACTCTGTCTGAATGTGACATGTCATTTTCACACCGTGAAAGGCAAGCTATAGGGCCAGAGGTAAGTTCAACTGGACAGGAGACATTGTGCCTTGGAGGAGAAACAAATACTTGGATGATCTTAGTATTCAAATGGAGATGTCTTCTAGGCAATTGAATATGTAAGTCTAGAGTTCAGGGGAGAGTTCTACTGAGAGAGATTTGGAAATTGTTTGATATTTAAAATCTTGACACCTAGAAAGTGTAGAAACCAAAAAGAAGAAAGTTAAGAACAATGCACTAGAAAAGGAGAAACCAGCAAAAGAGACTGTGAAAGAAGAACTGTGAATGTGTGCATGTGCACAAATGTTTCTGTATGTGTTTATATGAACACGTAGAAGGGTGTATAAATGGGTGTGTAGATGAATTAGGGCTTATTTTCAATTTCTTTAGACACCCATATATTATTTGATACTGCATTCATGTATTATTTTTATAAATCCAGAAATCCAATAATACTGGGAGAGCAGTAACATTGAAGTAGATAGAATTAGTATGAAGTACTTTATAATATGCTAGAGGAAGACCCTTTTAGCATGTGTCAGAACTCAGTTGTTGGTTACTGAAAATTACACAGGGAAGTCATAGACCTGCGTATTAAAAGTAAGCAATCTGAATGACAAGTATCTCAGAATGAATCCTAAAATAAGTCAATTATTTAGGACTCTATTTTTAAAGAAACTATACACAAATAGGACTAGCACACTTTAAGAGTGTATTCTTTTTCTATAGCATTTTCATTTTCATTTGCCTCAACGTGATACATATAATCTTAGTCCAGAGTTAGATTTCTCTTAATTATCGGGATAAGTAGAGTCTAGTAGATAAATTTGTTTAAAAAAACAGAATACTATTGAAATAAGGTTTTAAAAAAACATTATTAAGTTCCTTGCCAATTAATTGAATCAGCACTAAAATAGAACAGTCTGATGCATTTAGGAATATCTAATTATAAAAAAATAGAATATTAAAGACTAATTTACATAATGAAAATGCATATTCTTCAGCATAAATACTATTACTGACCAAGGATTAATTGAAGAAAAGTTCTGATTGGGACAGTTTAATTGTTTTTTGAAGTAACTAGCTCTTAGTCTCACAAATTTTCTCACTTTATGAAAAGTTTTATATAAAAATTTGATACAGAAGGCAAAATACACTTTTAAAGCAAGGATCAGCATGTTAAAGTAATTCTGTCACTGCCATTAATTCCTCAAGTAAGAAATTGAATATATATAGAATATATATACGTATATTTATTTATGTGTATTCTCAGCAATACACGCACATGTATCTTCCATCCCTGACATTTAAGTCAAACCAGTGATTCTCAACTAGGTGCAATTTTGGTTCTCAAAGGACATTTGGTATCATCCGGAGACATTTCAGTTGTCAGACTATCAAAGTGAGGAGTTTCTGCTGGCATCTAGTGGGTAGAAGTCAGAGATGCTGCTTAACATCCTATGATTTAGGAGGATTATCTGGTCAAATGTGTTAATTGTATTGAGACTGACAAACCCTGGCCTATCCCGAAATAAGTATTCAATAAAATTTAGCCTATCAAGATTTGAGCTGTGTCCTTCATTAACTGAGTCCAATTCGCTTCAGATTGGCTAAAGAACTGAAATCTATTCAGACTGCAAACTCTGCCTATATGCAGCCCATACTTCCCATCATGCTTCAGTACTGTCTGCTTCGTAAGAAAAACACTCCCTGCCCTTTGATTTTCTGGTTGGTCTTAGGAAGTATGATAATAACCATAAAGATTTTCAGCTTTGTGCTTGCATACTCAGGCAAGGGGTTCAGGGTCAAAGACTGTGAATGTAACAAGGAATTGCCTTTACCAACACTTTTTATGAACATATGTCTTTCATTAAATGAGAAAAACCTAATTTTTAAAAGAAACTTAGGTAATTTTATGTGCTTCCACTAAAAGCCTATTTCAAAATTGGTATTCCATTAAAACAAAAAACATTAAAGTATTTTTATTTGACCATTGGAACAGGATATAAAAATCAACTCAATAGAAATAGATTAAAATCTTAGTCTTTACCTAGAAAGATCTTTCTAATTTTTCAACCTTAACATCATCATTAAATGAGAAAAACCTGACTTTTAAAAGTGTGGGTAACTTATGTATATCTATTAAAATCCTATTTCAAAACTGAGATTCCATGAAAACAAAAACTTTAAAATATTTGGGAGGAGGGTTGGAAAAGAGAAGGGAAAAGAATAGTGACAGTGAGACAGAAAAAGTAGCTTCTAAATTCTTTAGCCATTAACCTGGTCTGCATGATTGATTCACCTGAATTCCTTCAGCCAATTCTCTGATGCACATTTAAGTTTTTATATTACCAGACTATTAACATACTTCATTCTCCAGGGCCAGGCACAGTAACATGTAAATGACTAGCCTTTTTCAGTATGTGTAACTTAAATCTGATTGAGCTTCATTTCCAACTCAGTCAATACATTTTATGCCATGGGAAAACTAAAAAACTCCTTATACCTTAATTTTTTTTTCAAAAATAGGGACAGTGAAATTATTGTATGACAAGAAAACCTTCAGAATCATTTTGTTCCTTCACCCTTTCTCTCTGCATGCCCAGGTCAGGTACATTCCTCCCCTTTGCCAGACCTCCCTTCAGTATCTTAGGATTTTCTTTATCAGTTATTTCCTATTTCTGTGCCCTCTCCTTCTACTGTATATGTACATTTACTAATGGAGGAGAAAAATACACACACACACACACACACACACATTTTCCTTTTTTTGACATCACTTTCCCATTCAAAAAAATTATTTCTTTTTCTTCACCACCAGGTATCTCTAAATTAGCTCTTTAGGGCTGAGGATTTAGTTCAGTGCTAGAGGACTTGCCTAGCATGCGGGAGACCCTGGGTTCAATGCCCACTACTACTACTACTGCTACTACTAGTAATAATAGTAGTAGTAATAATAATAATAATAATAATAATAATAATAATAATAATAGGCAGGGCAGTAAAACAGTGGTTCTCCACTAGAGACATTTAGCAATGTCTGGAGAAATACTAGATTATCACAAGTGTTAGTGGGTAGAGATCAGAGATGCTGCTAAACATCCTATAAAGCACAGGACAGCCCCATACAGCAAAGAATTGTCCTGTCTAAAGTATCAGTAGTACCGTCAGTGAGAATCTCTGCTATAAAATGAACATTATTTCTCCTTTTGGAAATGAACACAAGAGTTAGTAAAGTTAGCAATCTGACTAGAAGTAACATATTGAAAAGTGAAGGTATCAGTATTTCATTTAAACCCAGATTTGAGTTCATGCACTTTCTGATTATATCTTCACATACATGCACACACACATACTCAATTTCAATCTAATTTGCATAATTTCTTGTCTACTTTTCTGATTATTTCCTTAGGATATATTTCCAGAAGTAGAATCAAAGAGAATGAATAATTACATGATTGTTATAAATTATATACATATAATTGTAATTATAACTTTTTATAATTATCAAATTAATTATAAGAGTTTGGATTCATGTTACCAAGTTACTTTCCTTAAAGCTGAGCCTGTTCATAGTCTTAACATCTTATTGTACCTAACTGTAATCTACGATGCCTATTGTTTTATTTCACTTTCTTATTTAATACTTGCCAGCTTAAAAATTTGTCTTTCCTGTTAAAAAAAGAACAAAACAAAACTCTGCTATAGGTAGTTTCCTTTAGCTGTAAGCTTATTGACCCCACTGATAAAATTCACCCTAGGATAAAAGAGTGCAGAATTTTAAAGAGCCATTCTGAGCCCAAATCCCAGATCTGCCACCATATAGCTGGGTAGCTTTGTAAATTACTCTGAGCACCTGTTTTCTCATTGATTAAATGGACCTTGATGGCACTCCCTACCTGATAATGAGTAATGAGTTAATATTTGTGAAATATATAAAACAGTGCCAGAAACAAAGTAAATTCTCAAAAGGTATTGGCTGTCTTCAATATCATTTTTTGTACTAGCATGGTCTTTTGCGCCTCATGAAAGTGCCGTACATGATTCTAACTGCCAGTATCATCTTCAGTCTCCAAATATCATGTATTTTTCAAACTTAGTGTTTATTAAGAGCTTCACTACTAAGAGGTTCACTACTCACCACTCAGCACAGTCAGGCCTCAGCTGGGCTCACTATTACTTTTTAGTACTGCTTCCTTTTACAGTAGAATTTGCTCCTGGCCTGATATCTTGGCTCCAGTCTTCCCTGAAGCACTGTGTTCTTGGATACCCTGCTACTAAACTCTTTCTATCTAGACATTGCAGGTTACCTTCCTCAGAGGTCCTGTACTTTTATAATTTCTTAGATAAGTATTCTATATAGCAACATTTTTCTAAATACGCTCAGCCTATTTAAAGAATAAGGTTCGATGATCAGAAACTTTCTGCGTTATGTTTTGCATCTGCCTTTAGGTGAGACACAGTACATTAGCAGTTTAAAGACTGCGAAGTACTGGAATAAAGAAACATGCAAAAAATTTAACACTGTAGTTCCTGAACTTGGGTTGTATCGAATGACACCCTTACACGCCCTTGTTTTTAAACAAGACCTAACTCTGTCTTGTGGCGTCAGTGTTCAGTGAGGAGCACTCTTGCAGTATAGACAAGAAGGCCTCGTACAACCTGGAGTTGAAGGATTCTCCGCGTCCGTCTGCCCTGCATCAAACATACCCAAGTTGCTGCTTCAAAATGAAGACTCCTTGGCATTCCTGAGTCTTCTGAATTTGAATATCTTGGAATAGCGCTTGAGAAAATTCATTTTAAACAATCTACTAAGGGTGGTTTTGATAACATCTAGTTTAGAATTACTGCTTTAGGCACTAACAGCAGCCAGGATGTAAGTTGCAAAAGTTATTAAGATTCCTCTGCTGCCACCACGGAGGAAGAGTTCCTTTAAACTAATTTATTTAAACTCTCTGAATTTACTGTGAGGCAGATTGATGTAATGGTAAGAATCATGCTGTAAGTCCGGTTTACCAGAAATTCTGCTTTTGAATTGCATTCTTCCCAAGTTCCTGTCAGTTCTGAGCAGTAGCAAATCATTTCACCAGCAGCTCAGGAGCCTGTGAATGGGCTCTGTTCACAGGTCTGACACTGATGGTGGGGACTCATTCGGGCACTGTTGGCAGTCCCCAGGCTGAGTGATCTAGAGCCCTAATACATTTTCTTGTGGCACAGGATCAGAGCAGCCACAGGCCACCGTGTATGCCCCGAGAGCTCATACCAACTCAGTCCTTTCTGTATATTTGTTTGTTCAGGGGAGTCATTACCATATCTCTTTGTACTTTTGTGCTAAGGAACTCTAAAACTTTCAGAAGTTCAGGGAGTTCTTCAGATGAACTAAGGGTGTAACCTTTAGGGCTTCAAGTCAAGAAAGAAAATGTATCTCAACTTGACACTTTTAAGTAAATAGAAAATTAATCTGTGTGAATATATAGGTTTCTTTCTTTCACCTTTCTTTCCTTTTAGAATTATTCTGATGGATAATATTTATAAGCTTGTAAAAAAGGCGCAGTCACATTTTCTCTCGTTGGTGATTTCCACACTTTTTACCCAGCCAAATCTGACCATGATACTCACTGACATTTGTTTTTCAAAATAGAAAATACTGTTGAATTCCTTTGGAAGAGGAGCTGAGGAAAAGCTCTGGTTGTAAAATATTTGGTCATATTTCGATATGTCAAGTCATTCTTTTTCAACATGTAAAAGGCTTTTCTAAAATCCTTGAGATTGTTGTAGAGTCTACATCTAACTAAATTTCTACCTTGACTTCTGACACTACTAAACATTTGGGTTTGCTGCCCTGGGAGGAAGGGGACAGTGTAAGAATGCTATTCTTAAACACTTTTACACAAACTTCTTTATCTGTTTCTGTCCGTTTTCCACCAGTTTGTTTCTAGGGCATTTATATTAGCTCATATTGCCTTAGCAATCTCATTTCAGTCAGTCACCCTCACCTTGTTATCAGCATCAAATAGTGACCTGCTCAAGAACTAATGGTACAATGACCAAGCAGAATATCTACTCCATCAAAACAGTGTAGCTTGATTTAGATTTTGTTATGCTGTGCTTATGGAACAAAGCAACAAGAAGTGCAACATACACTTGGTGTTCAGCTATATTTTAGGTAAACAGAGTTCTGAATGTTCCCCAAATTTGGGGAGCCAATGTGCTTGCTAGGTTTTCCCAGGTAACTTTACAGTTGCTGACGACTGAAGGCATCCTGGAAGTTAGCCTTCTCTCATCATTTCTGCATGCCTGCTTGTTGAGTCTGATGTCATTTATTGCTTATCTAGCCTCACATCAATTCAACAAGTTTTTATTAAGCACTTCCTATGTGCTAAGATCACAAAGATTACTAAATTAGTCATGATTTCTGTTGAAGAATTTACTATCTTTTTTTTTTAAACTTACTGTCAAACAGAAACTTACAACAAAAGATGATAAAACTATGTTCATGGTTCAATAGCTCACAAAGGAGGAGCACCTGACATCTTTGGGGATAGGAGAAAGACATTCTAATGGGTGACACCTGGCTTGCTGGAGATAGGTGTGATGGGACATGTTCCTGGACAATAGACAGGAAATCAAGTCATCAGAGATAGTATATTTTATTCTGTGCCATTAAGAAGCCCTGAGATGTTGCAGTGGTGTTTAAATTGTTGAATCTAGTAGCTATATGAAGAATGAATTTAATAGGAGCCAGGACATTCTTGTAGTAGAGAGAAAAGTGGTAAGGGATGGAACCAAGAAGAGGTTCAAGGATGAGAGAATGATGCAAATGAAAAATTTGCTCCTTCCCAATTTGGGAGGGTTAGATTCTTTCCAGGAATATAGTATGTGAAAACATCTGATGTAGATTGGCATATTTGTACAGTATTTCTCCCTTATCTGCAATTTTAGTTGTGAACAGTTAAGTGAACTGTGGTTGAAAATATTGAATGGAATATTCAAGAGATAAATAATTCATAAATTCTAAAATAACTTCTATTAAATACATTGTTATAATTGTCCTATTTTTTACTAGTCTTTGTTAATATCTTACTATGCCTAATTTGTAAATTAAACATTATCATAGGTGTGTGTGTATGAGAGAAGAACATATTATAGATAGTATTTGGTATTATCCATGGTCTCAGGCATCCACAGAAAGTTCTGGGACACATTCCCCAAAAGTAGGTGCGGACAGCTACTATATTATACATTGTGGTGGCGAGCCTTTCCTCCATAGAAGAAGAACCACTCTATCCCCATTGCTGTGCACTCCTAACTGCCAGACTTGTCCCCTGTCCAGTTCCCACTGGTAGCTCTGCTGCCCTCACCAGGGAGGTTCTTGCTGACCACTCTCTGGAGCTTTGCCTGATTACAGCCCCTGACAAACATGGAGAACTGTATTAGATAGCTTCATGTTACTACAATGAAATACCTGAGACAATTAACTTATAAAGAGAAAATGCTTATTCAGCTCACAGTTTGGGAGTTCAAATCCAAGATCAGATGGTCCATTTGGTTTGGACAGCAGATGGAAATGGCGGGAGCATGTGTCAGAGCGAGTGTTCACCTCTCCAGCTAGGAAGCAGAGAGAGAGAACAGGCCAGCATCCCACAATCCCCTTTGAGGGCACGCCCCCAGTGACTGAAGGTCCCACACTGTGCCCCACCTCTTGAAGGTCCATGGCACCTACCAGTACTACCACTCCGGACCTTTTATATATACATCTTTGGGGGCCATTCACCCAAACCATGGCAAGTATTCACTATTAACTTTACCATCTGATAACACAAAGTAAATCAGAAGAGATTTTATTAGTCATTTTTTATTGATTTTGGGGAGTAAGATTTTCTCTCACTAAACCAGTGCATTGAAACATTTCTGTAGTTAAAAGAAAAAAGCCTGTTGTAATAGTTGTGAGGTATCACAGTCTGGTGTGCCTTCTCTACTGCCTTTTAGTAATCCATAAAGCTATTCTTTTCTGGTATCAGTTAGTTGTTTTGTTCCTTTTCTTTTAAATTTTCTTTTTTTTCTCTATTTTTGGGAGATCCTGAGAAATGGGAAATTTTTAAAGGATCCTGCAAATAATATTTTCTCCATTGAGTTAAAAAATAAAACAAAACTCCATAGCAATAAACTCAGTTTAATGTGGTCAGTTTTATCAGAGATCAGGCCTGCCCAAGGCAGGGGAGCTCAGCCAGTAATTTGGGAAGCCTTTGAAGCCACATGCACATGTATATATTAACCTCTGTGACCAACCATAATTTTAATTAACATAAAATAATCTGAAGACATGCTGATTAGACACCGTGTGGCTTGAACAAAGCTTTCTGGGCAGGGGGCTGGGGAATAGGGAACCTTTTACTATTCCACTCCCCAACAAAGAGGGCTTTCTTTAATCATTTAGAATACATTTTATTATGCTCAACCTGTCTTTTGTTTTTGCTTGCATGATGTTCTTGAAGACCCAAAACAACAAAATTCCAAAGTCTTTTGCTAGTTAAAAAGAGAGGAGTCGAAACTGTTATAGATTATGTCAATTTTTCCCCACTTTTTTTTTTTTTAAATGTAGAACTCTAGATCTCTTTTAAAGTGTGTGATTTACACCATATTCCAGCAAATGGATGCAGGCCAAGCGCTTTTCATTCATTCCTCCTGTGTGTCATGTGAGGCACACTGAGTGCCGTTTGGTTCTCCCAGGGACCAAGTAGGAAGAATGAACTCCAGCCATTGTTTTTTATGA
The DNA here is from genome assembly GCA_004026905.1 of Hystrix cristata. Taxonomy (NCBI): domain Eukaryota; kingdom Metazoa; phylum Chordata; class Mammalia; order Rodentia; family Hystricidae; genus Hystrix; species Hystrix cristata. The sequence goes on from PVJO010009576.1 coordinate 62,840, forward strand.
TATGTGGCTTTGAGTTTCAGAGGAATGGAGTGCAGCGTGAATCATGGAAGCAACTGACTGAAAATCCTCAACCTTATAACAAAAAGCAGATTTTCTTCCATATTTCTTCCAAGTTTTTATTTCACATGCAAGTCTGAGATTGAAAATATTCTGTAAAAGTGTAAGGAAGCCACAGTAGTTCTTGCTGTTTGGGGATTTCCCAGAGAAAATAATCGTATTCAGAATGTTCTCTTTTTGCCAAAAGGTTTATTATGTGGACTGAACAGCCCAACAAAACAGACTACACCATCTCCATTTTATTATACATGTTATTTACTGGGGTTTCCCTGAAGAAAGTTTAAGAATTTTTTCCCGATGAGTCACTGACCAAGTGATTGTTTTTTTGAAAATATAAACTTTCCTTCAGCTGGTCAATTTGGAACACAATCTTCTCATCTTCTGTTCACTTCGAAGCTGTTTTCTTTCATCTGTAAATGATCATGTCAATAGCCAAATTGAGCAGTTTAAACATAGCCAATTTCTTTCTATTTAGTGCTTAGGTTTAAGAAATCAGCAGGCTGGCTAGGCAAGATTCAGAAGATTATCCTCTGAATGTGACCTACATAATTATATTTTTATTGCCTTGGCAAAACTTGTCTCCTTGGTTTAATTTCTACTAGAATTAATGGGATGGGAAATTGCACCCCTTTTTGCCAAAAATTGTCGGTGTTCTCTATGCCCAGGTCAAGTAACCCCCTTACCATTGTGTTGTCTTCTGTTCTCGTCTTCCTGCTGAGCTAGAAGCCCTAATGACTGTCACTGGTAGTGATTGAACTTTCTTATTAGGTACTGACCCCTTAACGAATGTGTCAAAGTGTATGTTAGAGTTTTTTCCCTCATAAAAATGGCCCTATAATTGCAATCTTGCATTCTGAAGTAGAAATGTTGTTTTAGAGAACTTTTCTGAATCCTTCCCTACCCACTTTCCCAGTGGCTATAAGAAGCCTGTTGTTGCCAACAGAGTGGTCTAGAGTCCCTGCTAATTACCTCCTTCCAGGGCTTTTGATTTGGAGCCCAACTGATGGCGCCAGAGGCTGAACCACTGTCAGATCTGCAGGCCTCAGATTTGCCAAATGGAATCTATGCAGTTTGTTTCTTTCCTCTCTGTGTTTTTAGGATGAGACTCAGTTCAAACTGGAAATAGACTAGAATAGGAATCACCTCAAAACATTAATGGTTGAAGATTTAAATATTGAGAAAGTAGCCATCAGAATTCTGTACTCGATGCCCACAGATATGTATATATGTGCTTGAACTCACAAAAGTGTGTGCGTGAACATATCACAAAATATATTTTTCTAAACCGAGTGTGATGGCACATACCTGTAATTCCAGCACACTTGGAGGCTGAGGCAGGAGGATTCTAAGTTCAAGCCCATTCTGGAACTCTTAGCGACTTAGCAAGACCTTATTTCAAACTAAAAATGTTTTTTAAAGGGCAGGGAATGTAGCTCAGTGCAAAGGTCCTGTGTTCAATCCTTAGTAACACACACATGCACGCACACACACACACAAAATGTTTTTCTAAAGATACTAGTATACTTTTAATTATATTCTACTAAGTACACCCATACCAAAAGGTTTCAAAATATTCACACTTTACAGCTTTATAAATATTTTCTTTTATTGTCTATTGGTAAGTAATACGTAGAGTCTCCTGTCCAAATCAGATCTGGCCAGAATGTTTGCTTAACTGACATTTTAAAAAATATATCTTGAAAAAGAAAACATAACTACTATAGAAGAAATATGAACTTTGTTTCTAGAAGAGTCAGAGGTATTAGCCTGAGACCCTGACAATTAGTTATCCCTCTGTTTCATAGAAAACCATTGAACAAAACACTTTAGTTTCATGTGGATAAAAATATTTATTTCTCAAAACATTTTCCAAGCTGTATCTTGCTTTCTCATTTGAGAGTCCTTCAGAAAGGGAAGTTGATCATACTAGAGAAAATAATGTTAGAAGGCAAGTAATTCTTAGCAAACTATGTGTTAAGGGCTTCCTAATTGAACAAATCTCCTTTCTCCTGATTAATTTGGTTCCAAAGGCTTTTGAGGTGGTACAGCAATGAGTCAAAGTCTATAAAACGGAGTGAATAGAAGGTTACCTCTGGGTTGTCTTTATTGGTGGGAAGTCAGAAAATTGTACACAATTTTAAGGAATAGATAATCTAAAACAGACATGCACAACACACAGAGTTAACCATTAGAATAAATCTTCTTCATCGAATTTACCAAACTTTTATGTGTACTTGTGTTACTTGATTCACTTATTAATTGTACAGACAGTTAACACCATCTGTGTGTCTAGCACTGTGTTTGATTCTGGGCCTACAGCGTGAACTAGTCCCAGTTCTCTAAAGACTGCAGGATACTAGGAGAAACTGAAAGAAAAACATTTAGTGTCACTTTGTATGATAATTGGGATAATAGTTTCATCAGGAAATAGAGAGAAGAGCTACCACATTGCGTTTTCCTTACAAGCAGAGATGTGGATCAGAAAATGCTTTGGAGAGAAAGTAATTTTTGAGATTACTTTTGAGGGGTATAAGCAAGCATTAGGGTGTAGAAATAAAGACTAAAAAGCTGTTAGAATAAGGAGTAATTTCAAAATGGTGACAGACAGAATCATGTTTTCAACACAGTGATAAACCAAATACCCTGATGGCTACTCACACACAATTATAGTTAAAATGATGAATAAAACATAAAAATGTTGTTTCTAAATGCATTGCCAAAATGGCTTGGTGGAAAGAATCCACAGAGAATAGAAAATTAAGTGAAGGCAAGAAACCTGATATGTCAGCGATTTCCAGGGGTGGCTTTTCTCCTGAGAATTCCTCCCAAACTCTGGAAAAAGTAAAGCCTCCACCGTGGTGGCTGATGAAGCCCAGGAAGCAAGTGTAAAGCTTAGAATAGTTCCAGCCCTAAGGAGACTATCAGTAGATTGTGACACAAAGTTCACATTAGAAGAAAATATAACAATCTAAGGATCTCTAAGAAACACATTGTCCACAAGGATGCAGAAAAAAATCATCTTGTACTGCTCTTGGCACTACATGGCAAATGAGTGATGGTGGTGGCCTGCCTTTTAGCTTTAAATTATATAACCACACATCTGAGTGCCCTCATTTGAGTGTAAGGTCTGAATTAATATTACATACATGTTATTAAGAACTTCAGGTGTCGAATTCAGTTCTCCTGGGTGAGAATCCATAGAGCATCTGGCAGAAGCAAACATAAATCCTCTCTGGAAAAATGCAAGTTGGACTCAGGCTTTAACTCTCCAAGATAGATTTCCAAAGAAAATGAATATCGGGAAGGAAAGATTGAAAGAAGGAAGGAAGGGAGGGAGAGAGAAAGGGAGAGAGGAGAGAGGAAAATCTGGAAAGAAGCTAGAGTACTAGTGAGAATAGAAGAAACAATAGATTATGAAATAAGGCCTCCAAAGATAAAATATTGGCGATGTGAGGCACAAAAATAAAATACATGTTTAATATGTGTAGAAATGAAGGAGCCTGTAAGTATGAGCAGGAAAGATCAAGCAGATTCAGTGGGGTGGGAAATTCTAGAAATGAAGTTCCATCATTGAAATGAAAAATTCCATCAAGACATTTAACAAAGCAGATTAGGCGTAGCTAAATAAAGAATTAGTGTACTAGGAAACCTGTAGTTATAAAAATGCACTGAGCAGAAGAAAGCCTGCTCCAAAATAAAATACAGAAATAAAATGAGATGATAAACTACATTAGATGAAGAATAGTATATTTTTAATCAGAGTTCTAGAACAAGATAAGAGAAAGAATATGAAACGACAGTATTAAAAGAAGAACAATATAAATAAACCTACTGCAAATAGGGAAGGGTGGGGGAATGGAAGGGAGGGGTGGGGAAGAGGGGGAAAACCAAGGTATATCATGTACGAGTACAAAATAACCATGTTGAATGTGATCATTATGTATACAATGTACCAATACATGTTCTTGGTAAAAAAATAATAAATAAATAAAATTTAAAAAAATAAAAGAATAACTAACAGAATGTTCATCAAAGTACTATTCACAATAGTGAAAATGGCAATAACTTAAACCATTATCAATAGAAGGACAAATGAAAAAATTATAGTATTTTTGCACCTTGGAATTTTATGCAGCATTCTAAATAAGTGAGTACCTATATATCCAACAAGATGCATGAAGTAGCAATATAGATGGAAAAAAACCAAAACCACATATAAATGCAATAAAGCAGTAATGGTAAAATAAGGAAATTATCCTTCTTGCTATGGTTACCTTGGGTGGGAGAGGCAGGGAAATGAGTTAAAAGTCCTGTAGTAATGAATTCACATGTGCTTATTACATTATAAAAATAATTCATTAAAATATACATAAATACTACACATTGACCAAAGATGAAAATGTACCATCAATCAGGGATTATGATTAATACTATAACTCTATATACTGGAAATACATTGAAGAGAGAGGGAGAAGGAAAAGAAGATGGGGGGGGAGAGGGGAGAGAGAGAGCAAAAGAGAAAGTGGGAGTGAGATTGGGAGGGATTTTCTGAAATTGTTGAAGTTTACCAATTCTCAGAATTAGGAAACAGCAAAGCCCAAATAGGATTAAAATAACAACTAATGATAACAATAATGAATATGTAAATAGGTACATCATAATGAAACCACTGAACACCAAAGGAAAAGAGATTTTTAAATGAAGCCAGAAATATATATCACCTACAGAGGAGTAGAATTAAACTGTTAATCAGTTAAACTCCATGTGATTATTTAATGGATGTGTGGTGGATCCAGGATTGAAGTCCGTGTCTTCTGAATCCTGTGCCCATGTCCCATCGAAATATCCCACCAAAATTTATGAAACATCCATGTACAGAGTATCTTGTCCACTGACATAAATGCAAACCAGAAAAACATCACAATCGAGAATTTGAAAATGTGTTTGATATAGAAAATAGTCAGTAAAATGTATCTATGTACAGACGAAACAAGAGAACTAACATTTGGTTAATTACTAAGCATGTGCCAGGCATTGGACTGGTACTTTGAAAATTTCATTCATTTTTCACAATGAACATGGGTGGGTTGGTGTTCTTATGGATATGAAATAATATTACCCAATTTTATACAGGTGGTAAATCGTAAATTCTGGAAACTATGCCAGTTCCACCTGACTCATCATATTCTCACTAGTGTGGTTAATAAATGGATAGTGTAATTTACATTACCTAAATTTTCTGCAAACAGAACACTTTCTGGATTAACTCCCATTGCCACTACTCCCAATGCCATGGGTTTCCGGAGGTGCTGGGAATATTAGTTCTTCCTTTGTACTTGTCTACATCTCTTTCCCACTTGGATAATCTACCCTCCCAATTGCTATACTACATTTTTGATCATCTGCTTAAACGATATTGTTTTCTAATAGTACGTAGGTTTCAAATCCTGGCTCATATATTTAACTGACAGATTACTAAATCCATTTCAACCTCAGTTTCCTCACATGCAAACTGGGATGTACATATCCTTCAGTGATCTATGAAACGGTTAAATGAAGAAGTACAATCAATAAAATGGTTGGTTCAGTTCCTGCTAACGACTCTGTGATTACTGGACCATTTACAGGTATGGCTTTTACATTCACGGCTTCTCATTTGGTCCTCCTGGTTTGCCTAAGAATGAGCAACGCATCTTTATTTAGTCTACTGGCAGTGATCTGATGTACCTTAGACCTAGTTGTCCTTAACTTTTGCCCATTTTATATTTTTTTAATTTTTTAAATTATTTTTACCAAGAATATGTATTGGTACATTGTATACATAATGTTCCTAATCAACATGGTTATTTTGTACCTGTACATGATACATCTTGGTTTTCCCCCCCTTCCCC
>PVJO010009577.1:0-68755 GCA_004026905.1 Hystrix cristata
GAACTTGGAAAAACATGTGGCAAAGTATTCACAGCAGAGGTACAGGTAGAGGATGTTCAATCTTTTCTACCCTAAAGGTGACATCCATGAACTTGCCAAGGAGAATAAGAAATATAGTCTAACTGCACATTTCAAAGAAAAGAAAGTTGTTTTTGATGATATCATGATCTGTCTCTTCCATTATCCTAAAAGCTGATTTTGAGTTACTCCTCCTTTTTGTATGGAAGCTCCAAATTTCAGTTCAAAGCAGATAAAAACAGCAGGGACCCCTAATTATTTGGTTTCCTGCCCTAGACATTTTCTAAGATTGCCAGTTGAAAAATAGTATATAGGAGTTAGTAGATTTGGTTAAACAAAGATTCTTCTTCATCATACAGGTTTCTGTTTATCTCCATTGGCCAAGTAAAATTTGTGTTTTGTCGAAGAAATATAGATAACCAGAGTCACCTCCCATCGTGACATCTTTTCCTTACTGCGTGCTGTGGTTTTGATATGGTTTAAGTGTGTCCCCCAGTGGTTCATGTGTTGGAAGGTTTGCTCTCAGTGTAGTGATGTTAAAACATGGATGGACTTTCAAGAAACGGAGCCTAGTGGGAGGTCAGTGTTAATTTTGCCCTCATAAGGACCTAACCTATTTTTGATATAAGCTCAGTTACTTTTCATGCTAAAATTGTTATAAAAGAGGTGGCCTGGCTTCCCATCTCCCCATATGATCTCTCCCAATTGCATACACTCAGCTATGATGTCCTCTGATGTGATGTAACATAGCTAAGCTGCTCTTACCAGAACTGGCACCTCACTAGATTTTACACTCTAAAATTGTGATCTAAATGAACTTCCTTTGTTTATAAGTTATTCAGCCTCATGGTACTATCTTATAAAAACAGAAAATGAACTAATAATATGTCCTATGGAAGTGTTTCTATAATCTTTTTTCCTTAAAATTCTTCTAATTTTTCTAGATCTACAAGATGCAGCTTTAAATGATTCAGTATTCAATATATTTCTTCTCTAAAAATAAACTCGGTCCTTAGATAGAGCCATACACTCACATTTTTCTCCTTTATTTATATCCCTTTAAAGCCACATTTTACTTCCTCCTTGTCCGTATTGGTTTGATTCACTCTATTTAAAACCTTCTATTCCATTTAACACTATTTATTCCATCTCTCTCTTAAGATAGGAGCTGGAAAGATGGTAGAGATGGCCTATACTTTCAGGCCAATCTTGAAAACTTATCTGGGGAAGCAGAGGCAGGAGGATCACCATGAATTCTAGGCCAGCCTGCATTATATGATGGGTTAAAGGTCAGCATGGAGTATATAGTGAGATCTTGTTTCAAAATTCCAAAACCAAAAAAAAAAAAAAAAAAAGAAACTAATCTAATCTGAATTTGTATACATACACCTGTGACATAGGTGGTTCTTTTTAAAGATAAGTATGTTAAAAACTGAAGGATTGAACTCAAGATTTGTCTGTGGAAATGTTTAACAAACAGGATGAAAGTGAGTATCTGGGACATTTTGTTTAGTGCTAGCAAAGTACCCGAGCCTGGGCATCTTACTATACTGACAAGAGGTTTATTTAGCTCATCATTCTGGAGGCTGAAGTCCAAGAATGGGTGGCTCCATCTGTTCAGTCTCGTTGAGGGCCTCTGGCTGCATGATAACATGACAGATGGCATCATGACAGAACCACACGTGGGAGGGAGGAAGAGGTCACACGGCGAGACAAGACAGGGAAACAGGGACCAGGAAGAGTCAGAGGAGAGGCTCACCTTTTCATAACAACCTGTTCTTGAAGACATTAATCCAGTCTTACAAGACACAGCCAAAAGGCCAGCATTCACTCATTTACAAGGCTGGAGTCTCCACAGGCAATTACGTTCCAGGAGGCCTCAGCTCTTAATGTTTCCACCATAAGGACCAGCACACTAGGGACCATCTTTCCACACACTAGCTGGTGGGGAACAAACTGTCGCTACACTACAGCAGTCAGCCAGTCAGTCAGTCATAATACCGACGTAGAAACACAGAGGGAAACAACACTGGTTGGTAGAAAGAAACATAGGCAGGAAGAAGCTGAAAATATCTCTGAAGTTTAAATCTGAATAAAACAACTGGGAAAATCACAAGGAAATGTTTTAGAAATATATATGTATATATATTTATATATATTGCATATATATATTCATATATATAATTGAATATATATATTCAATTGTAGGTGTAAATCCATATTTAAAGAGATGGGGTGATCATCACATTGACATTTTCAGATGTAATTTTCTTTAAGAGCATAATTTTGTTCTCGAGCACCTTCTGAGACTCACGCTCTCAGCATCAGATAGTATCAGTGACTTTCCCAGATAATTTGTTTATGTGAAGAAATAGATTTATTTTGCAATCATTCCTCTGATGCAAAGACACAATATTCATCCATAATCCATGTATTCAGTACTCAGTAGAAGAAGTTCCATCAGCAATGCCAAATTATGAGCGGGATTGCACATCAAGACAAGAACTGTCCTCCTGGGACATCTGACCGGAATTCCAGAACTGCCTATTTCATTAACTGCCTGTGCAACACTGCACATTCTCCAAAGCTTCTGGACTTCACTTTGCTCACTGACAATTGAAAGCAACAATCATTGTTAATACTTGTTTCATCTCTACAAGTCTAAAGAACTTGTGTTACCAGGCAAAATATAAGTCAGCCCAAACAATAGCCTTGAAAATCTCTTAAGACAACAGATAGGCTACAGCAGGAATTAGAAAGGAGTAATTTCCTGTTCTTTTTCTGATAAATGCCTACAAAGGAAAAGGAGCATTTATATTCATTACACACACACACACACACACACACACACACACACGCACCACATTCGACTGTCAACTTTGAAAAAGTGATATTAAAGATATATTGGCAAGGCCAGTATTCTAAGGATAGTTGAAAGGGATTGATTTTGGTGCACATACATTGCATAGCATATTGTCTGCATTTTAAGAACACAAGGGATATTCAGCAAATATTAATTAAATACAAGATAACTATCATCAAAGCAGAAAAAACACACTAGACTGAGTAAGTTTCTTTATTATTATTATATTTAGTTTTCTAAAGTTGTATAGTGATACATGTGTGATATACAGGAAGAGTAATAAAGATTCAACGGGAAGGCAAAAGAAAAGGAGAAGAAAGAAGAAATAATATACTCAGTTGTTTAGAGATAGTTGGTATTTTCTTATAGTTGAATTCAAAAATTTTTAAAGAAGGTAATTTTTCAATTTAAGGAGAAAAAAGAGAGAAAAATGGAAGAGAAAGGAAAGGAAAATAGAAAGCAATTGCCCAATCTCCATTCTTTGTGATTTCCTTTCAGCAAAGGTAAAATTCATACAGATAGTAACAAAGTTTCTCTGACATTTGCTGTGCTAACCAAACAGATAACTTTTACCAATATGATAGAAAAAAGTTAAATTTGAGGACTGCTTTTCATTCTTTCCTTTGGGAGAGGAAAAACGTTAATTTGAATTTAGTAAGCAGCGGGTAGGCATACAGGCGTAGCTTGTCGTGGACGTCTGAAAGGAAATCCGCAGTACAGAAACTGTTGCCAGCATCTCTGCTTGTTATTAGAATTTCTCCAAGTAATGCACATTCTTTCCTGATGAGAATATCATTTTGATGAGAATGTATCCGAGGGATTATGACAGCCATACGCCAAGGCGGGGCTCTCTGTAGGTGTCAGTGTACTTGGCAAAATATCAATCTATTGATGAATTTCCTTTTAATATCAGTACTTTTCCACCAGCCAGAGAATATTAGAAACAAACAACCCTTACAATCTACGTTTATCAAATACAGTTGGTGTCTTCTAAAATACGTTTGTTAACTTGGAGAATTAACTCACTAAGCTTAGTAATGCTGTGGTCATACTAGCATTGAGTTTTTTGATAAAGTAGTAAAGGTTCTAAAAAAAAAAAAAATAGAAGAACCTCTGAGGAACAAGGGACTGAAAGCCGAGTCCAAGTCAGACGCAAGGCTCCTGGCAGTAAGTGAAAGCAATGAGAGAAGCTATGAAGGCTGAGGGTGAGACAACTACAATACACATGATTATTCATATTTAACTCACAACTTGCTCAGCCCAAGACTTTTCCATAAATGTTAAATGGTTTCTCATCTATTTAACAATATAAATCATTCTTTGATTAAAAACTGAAGACATATGGCATTTATTTCCTGCTCTTCTCTTCAAATATTCTCTGCAGTCTGTCTCTGGTCTCATTAATGTTGTGCTGTAACCAAACTCCAGTTCTTTGCCAAACAATGCTGTAGTTATGATCGGAGCACAGGGGGCTGTGGGCAGGTGGCCACCCAGAGCAGCTGAGCTGAAAGGCTAGCAGGTCTTCGCCGCTAGTGCATCTTAAGCAAGCCGCTCCTCAACGGCAAGTTGGAGCACTTGCTCAAGTGGTGTGCTGGTCCTCCATAACAGCTGGTAGCCAGAGGACATTCTGGATCCAAGGCTGCCCCCAGTCTTCCAGAAGAGGGAACACAAGGAAGAAGTGCAGAATCACAACAGGCAAGAAAGCCAGCAGCAGGCCATGGACGCACATGGTGATGTCCTCCAGTTGGTGCTCCAAGTTCAAGACACTAGAAATTCTCTCCAAATCCAAATCCAAATCCAAATCCAAATGTTGCTGCTCTTCCTCCACATCTTTATCCTCAGATGAAGGTGATGACAGTGACTTAAATTCCTGGAGGGGGCCCCCCAATGCCATGAAAGTCATCCAGTGTCTCAGAAAAGTACCCAGATCCTGGAGGCCAAGCCCTAGTTGAAGGACCACATCCCCAAAGAAGCAGGGACACAAGTACCCTCCCTACAACTACAGTAGAAAGCAGCCCACTGACCCATGAGCCTGGCTAAGACTAGCCCACAAGGACCTGGATGTCATGGCCAGCAAGCTGCCCCCTCACTCAGCACACCCATGGTGGTTCTGGTGGCCCTGAAGGCCCACACCAAGGAAACCTGCACTAGCCCTAGCCATGGCCACCCCAGAGAACCTGGACAACCCAATGAAGAGCACAGCATCATCTGGCAGAGGTCCATCATGCACTACAGGAAGAGAACAGGCCAAGGTCAGGCTCAGGTCTCCAGCAGACTGGTTCTCAAGCCCCAAGCTGTGAGCAAGTGAGGCCTTGGGCTGAACCTAGAGGTGAAGGTGCAGACAATGGAGCTGTGGCTGAGCCCCCCAGGAAGCAAAGCCCCAAAGGTTCCTGGCAGCAGGGCTGTGGAGCAAAAAGGGGTCAGTGCAGCTCTCCCCCATACCCACACCCAGAGAGCCAGCAAGGTCCCTGCCCAGCACCCAGGCTCCCAGCAGGCATCCACTCTGGAGCTGAGCCAGCAGGTCTTGGACTAACAGAGTGTCAAGAATGGCGTGCCTGGGATGGGCCTGCTTGCCCTCTGTGCCAACCTGCTCGAAAGGCAACCACCCTCCGGGATATGAGTGCTGGCCAGAACAGCATCGCCGACTGGGACCCCCACTCATCCCCACTACCCAGGACACACAGTGTCTGTTGGTTTCCATTCAGACCAGGTGAGATTGGAAACCCACTGGCATCATCACCCAGAACATCTCTGTCTTTGACATCACAGATAACCTCATCACAATCACCATGTGGAAGACAACATTGAGGCCCCAGCCTCACCAGCCCTCAGCCCCCAGTTTGTCTTCCTTGCCTAACTTTGCTGTGATATGTGACTGCCCGACCCTTCCTGGGGGTTGGGGGTGAGGAATGGTGAACCTTTCCCAATAGGTTTGAAAGGATCTTCTCCCCCTCTGCTCTGTTCTGGGATTTGGGTAGGGAGCTGGCCCCTTGCCTTGCTGCAGCCTGGCTTCTATCTTTCTACCTCTCCAGGCCTCTGCTTTACCATGTGTGACCTCAGGTCACCTGGGTGGTGCTGTGGCTCCAGCCCTGCAGCTTGGACACAGCACTTTCCTCAACAGGAGTCTGAGCCTTCCCCTTGACCTGCGTGAGACCAGTGGAGAGATCAGAGTGTTTCTCCTAGTGCAGCTGACTGTTCCCCAGGGGTGGGGAAATAGAGGTGGGGGGAATTCTAGTGCTCCCTCTGTCTACCACCATTTCCTAGATGGTAGAGTGGGGCAGGCCAGGACCCCCTTCAGAGTAGTGTCTTTGTCTTTGAGGCTAAGATGGGGATCTGGCCCCCAGCAGACGGAACTAGGGCCTTAATGTAAAAAGACAGTCACAGGAGGCAACTTCAGAAGCCCAAAAGAGGTCAGCCTCATGCCACCTAGCCCTGCTTCAGAATAACATCTCCAGCCCCCAGACGTTTGCCAGAAAGTCCAGCAGGAGTGTGGAATGGCTGGTCCCAGAGCTCTGGCGCACCTGAGGGACCTCCAAGTTTGCGAGCATGAGGAGCTGGCATCACTGCTGTTTCCCTCCTGTCAACCTGCACCCCAGTAGGAAGTGACCATTTCCCAAACCCATACCTGAACCCCAGCCCTGGCTCTCTAGAACAAGTCCTAGTTCCTGGGGAGGGGGAAAGACTACAGGGCCAGGAAAACATGAAGTGGAGCAACTCAGCTGAGAAGTAGCAGTCAGTCTGGTCAATAGGTCTTGATGATGCCAAAAAATTTGGAGAGGTATGGAACTGCTTCAGCTGGTGAGCCCACTGACCTGCAGTTCTTTCCTGTAGTTATCTTGCAGGAAGTTACTGCTCTTTCCAAAACCAACTGTGGGGGCCTTTGGTTTCTGAGGGCTTACCAGGATGCAGGCCTCCCCAGTACTTCACCCTGACACAAATAGAAAGAGAAGGCCTCGGTGTAGCCAAATTGACCTCAACCATATGCCTTTGGGGATGACCCATGTCCAGGACTGCAGTGAGAGCTGCCCAGAAGCAGCCCTCGGGTCTGGCACACAGGGCCCATGGTGCCTGGAGCAGGAAGCATGCCTACCCCCAGCCAAAGGTCTGAGGCTAGCAGCCGGGCAGGCTGGACCTAGAGAGTGAGCAGTAGGGGAGGACAGCCTGCTGTGTGGGCTCTAGACCTCTGGCTGCCTTAGATGCTGCTCCAAGCCCTTGGCGGGAGGCCAGGGTCCCATGAGCTATTGGAGAAGTGGGGTGTCTGGCATGATCAGTCTTGTTCCTAACTGCAGATCTCTCCAAGGCCCAATTTGGTGCTTTTCTTTTTATCAGCTACTTCAATCAAAAGTTTAAATCGGCAAACACCTAACTCCTAGTCACTATGTCTTCTTACTGTTGTGTGTTCCTGGTGCTGTGACCCTAGTAATTTATGTTGAGAATGTGTGTGCTGGTGCAGGAACCTCTGTGGGAGATCCTGAGTTAGTCTTGTTTACAATAAGCAAATGTAGCCCTGTTTGAAAAAAAATGATTTGACCATAGACCCTTGGTTTAGATTTCTAACCAATTTTGTTGTAGAGTTTTGCAAGTGAGTTTTCTGTTTGTCTTCTTAGTGCAGTGCAATGCTCTCATATTTAAGTTGAGAACTCGCCTGAATTTTGTAAGGTTCCTTCTAAGTAAAGGGCTCATTGCATCTTCAGTCTCTTGTGGATTTTTCTAACTGTTAAGTCACAGAGTGGTTACTAAAGTCATTTAGTTTGTCTTTTTTGATTAATACAAACCCTACCTGTACCATAGGAGGCCTTATTATTCTTATCTGAGGAAAAGCCAGTTCCACTCCATAGATATATCTATGCTTCCAAAGAAATTTCCTGACATTCCCATTTCGGGGTCAGTCTACAGTTTTCTCCTACAGTTGTGTCCTGATATCTCAGTGATATCTGAATTGAAATAGGCCAAATGATTCAAGATGCATCAGCGTTTTGCACTAATGTCAAAAGCAGATTTGAAGATATGTAAACTATCCTAGTGATCAAATAGAGGAACTCATCAATGTGACATTTACTTAGTATGTACCAGAATATACAGATCAAATATCACTTGCAAAAAGCATCAGGTAAACGGTAATGTTAAGGATTAGTATCATGTGTTGGACACCTCATTTTCCAAGTAAGCATTTTTAAAATACTGCTATTTATATACATTTGTTTGGTTGGTTTTACATGATTTCAAAAAATTTTTAATAAGAATATTTTTAATGCACAATCATATTAATGGAACACATTTTAGGTAACAGAGCCTCTGAAACACTGTTACTAGATTTAAGCAAAATCCTAAATATAAACCTGGAAATAAATGTACACAAGTTTCAGTAAATTCTCAGAAATTCCACAGATCTAACAAGACCACTCAAATTATTCCACAAAGAAAAGCATCATTTCCATCCTAAAGGAGCTCCTGCCACTTCCCAGCTTATAACTTACAGACATGTCTTGTTTCATGACAAAAACTTTGTTGCTTAGTGACAGCTATTAAATTTTCACTTACACTTAACATGATAGCAAAAAACTTCTCCATCCTTGATTTCATAACAAACTTTACTAGGGTTGTATCTTCCCATTGGTGTGCTCTTCTCACAATTCCCATAAGTCCATGAGTCCACAACTTTAAATCTAAAGATCACTTTTGAGTATTCTAGGTGTTCTTCTTTAATATCCTCTGTAGGAAAAGCCACTAGGTTGAATGTTAAAATATTTTCACCTTTCTTGATATTAGCATTTTATTGTTTATGTAATTGATTTTACTCACTAGACTGAAAATTCCTTGTATACAGAAGTGAGATCTGACACATCTTTCTATTGACCAAGTTTCCCGGAATTTATGAGCTCAATATAAAAAATAGCCTGAATGAATAAAAAAGAATTCTAGGAAAACCTATGATTTCTGGATTATACAACAAAGAGAATAGGCAATAGATAGTTACAGTTTAGTATGAGACTGTACTTGCATAGACAGAAGAATGTTCACAGCAAATCAATTATAGATGAATGAATACACAATAACTAACTGTGGTATGTTTAATTTTAGTTTAAGATATTTTGAAACACTCAATAGCCTGGGCTAATTTAAACAGTTTTGGGTTTTAAAGTATAATTCAGCTGCAGTAAATGAGCAATAGAGAAAAGAATATGCTGTGCTAACTAGGGTGATCTGATGGCACTTATTTATGCATCTCCCTGGCTGAGATCTAGCGCTGAGTTTCCTAGCAACAGTAATGTATTCATATGAGTATGTTCATGTAAATAGCAGATGCAGTGAATAGAGTTCCCATTTACTCATTGAAATCACAGCTTGAATTTCCAGACCTTATTGATACTAAGCCAATATGTTTCAAAACTGCTTCAACAAAACCTTGATCTGGTGGATGACATTATAGAAAATTTCAAAGAAGAGTCCTCAAGTCGCCCTAAGTTACTCTGCTAAAAGCCCAGGTGTGAAAACCTGGTATTACTTATTCTTCATAATTTGTCGACTGGAGTGAGGTAGAATTTGGAATATCTGCAGAAACAATTTACCCCAAAATATCTGAGATGAGGAAGTGCGACATCAACAAATAAATATTTTGTTTCCAGGTTGAAGTAAGCTACTGAAAATTTGTCCTAAAATAACTTTTTGCCTCGAATATTTTCATGATCTTTTCTGCACTATTCAATCTATATGAGCCATCATATACTTCTGAATACTACAGAGTTATACATAACATTGGTGTCTGGACTCAGTAAAAGACCTACATCTTTGTAGCAAAATATACATAAATTCACTGAGTTGGAAAGGAGCAATGTAAAGTAATATCCTACCCCTTATCCATAAAATCATTTTGAAAAATGAATCACATTAAAACATTGTGAAAAATATTTATCAAGATATCATATGATGAGGAGAACTAGATAGGGAAAAGGGGGATAAAGAAGAAGGTTAAAAGAAAAGTAAGATGAAAGAGAAAAAAATGGAAAAGTGTAAATAAACTTGTTGCAAATAAAGAGGGGTGGGTGAATGGAAGGGTGGGGAGGGGAAGAGGGGGGAAAGCCAAGATACATCACGTACAGGTACAAAATAACTATGCTGATTATGATCATTATGTATACAATGTACCAATACATGTTCTCGGTAAAAATAAAAAATAAAAAATAAAAAAAAGGATATCATATGATGAAGTATACAATCCCTGTTAGGTTAATTATAGTTGGCACATAATTTAAAAATTTAGTGACACAGGATAAGTAAGTCTCTCCCAATTCAGTTACCTTATTTGTAAAATATGTTTATCATAGATGGTTCTCATCATTCAACAGTATATAAAAACAACATAGTATAAACTGGGCATGGTAGCACATACCTACAAATGCCAGTACTCTGGCTGTCAAAAGCAGGAAGATCACAAGTTCCAGCCCAGCCCTTGCCTAGCAATTTAGTATGACCTGGTCTAAAAAATTTTAAACATTAATTAATTAAAACGAAATCAAATTAAAAAGACTGGAGATGTAGCTCAGTGTGAGGGCCCTGGGCTGAATCCACAATACCGGGAAAAAAAATCCAGAATAAACATTCAATTAGTGTTAGAATGCTGATTCCCAATCTTCTTTCTCCTACTTATCAGATGAATTATGTGTGGCTTTGAAAATTTTGACAAAATACGAAGTGTCAGTAGAGGAGAGATTATCAATAATTAAATAACTACCACTTCAGTACTTTTGAGTATTATTAAAAATTAAATCATCAAACATTTTAAATTAGGAAAATAGATTTATGTATATTCATTAATTTATATCTTCATTAAATTAAAATACTAAAATGCCATTATCAATATACATAGATGCACATATAGGTATTCACTATCTATCTATATGACAGCACTGATGCCACATTAAACTGTTTCAAATCAGAGGTGTGAGATTTTCTAAAGTAGTTGTAGTAAATGTGACAGAATAATATATTTTAAAATCTGTTGGTTGGAGTCAAAGTACATTTTCATCTTTATGTTTTCTTATAGATTTCATTAAAACTTTGTCCACTAATTAATTCAACCAATACTTTACATATATACTTTTTATTTATTAGTACATGATTGTAGTACATAATCTTTATATTCTTTAAGGGGAATTGGTAGTGTACATAATATATTCTAATTTCTTTTTCTCAACCAACACCTTTTTAAAGATGGTTTTCTATGGGTAGGCATTGCTCTCACCTCCAGAACATACAGTATGGAACACAACAACAGACTTGTATCTGGAGCTCTAAGGTGATAGCGCCCATGCTAGAAATGGCTCTATCAAGTCCCCTGAGATGTTGCACAAGGAGTATCTTCTACATGTCAGATGCCTCCTCCATCTGTACCTAAGAAATGCACAGTAATGACAGCTATTTGAATCGAAAAAAACTTAATTTTAAATGAATCAAATCCCATACTTACAATCCTAGGAGCAATAAAATTATTCTAGGATAAGAATGGGATTTACACATACAATAAGTACCACTTAACATTGTTTTTAGTTTTTAGGGTTGATTTTCTAAGAAGAAAATAAAGAAACACACCACAGACTACCATGAACTGTATGAAATTAAATATCTGAGGAAAGTCAAACCATACAACATGTTTCAATTTAAAGATAAAACATACTTAATGTAAAAAAAACTGACTACCTTTAATTTTTTTATTTTTTGCACATACATTAAAAGTTTATGGATATCATTGATAAATTGTAGGTAATAACAGAGAACCATTCTGTAAATACCTAGTTCTGAGTTTCAGCCATGTTGCAGCAACACATGTCCAGTTTATTATGCAAATCTCATGTATAACACCTGAAAATAGATTTTGTGGTCTCATGGCTAACTTACCAAGTCACAATTTCAAAGAAAAGTCCTGGAGATGAATAATTCTGACAATATTCCTTGTTTCTAATAAGTTTGACAAAGTTATTCCTACAGAATAGGAAATGAAGCTTCAAAATTATTTAATGATAAAGAGTAGCTGGGGGTGAGGAAGGTGACTCTGATTTAACCACTTTGGAACACAGTGGCATGTTGACAGCAATCCCTTATCTAAAAATACTCAAAACTTTTCCATGGGAAGAGAGGAAAATTTTGAGTAATTTTACATCATTACCTACTTCATCAAATTATGCCTGGAGTTATCCCCTTCCTTGGAGCAACAAGTAGTTTCCATGTCTAAAACTCTAACTCTGTAGTCCTCTTCAAATTGTTCACTGCTGACCTCAGACAACAAGGCTCTTTGGGTTCTAAATGGCCATATTATTTCTTCAAAACAAGTAAAACTCTTTCCAGGAGCAAAAAGGTCTTTGAAAAATTGTGTTCATCTATTAAAGCAAATGGCCTTGCCTTCAGAAGGAGGACTACTTTTTTTCCTCTAGAATGAAATCTTATTTTTGTTTTCCTGTCTGCACTTCCTAATCTGTTGTGTGCAGCGGGCACACACACACAAAAAGAAAACAAAGTCAAAGTCTAGAGATGTACGCTAAGCTCTTCATACTCTATGATTACAGTTTTCTCGCTGTAAATGAAAGAATTTAAAATTTATAATTGGATACATTTAACTAAATGCACCAACACATTAAAAGATACAATAATTGTAACCAGGTAAAATATGTCTCTTGTTCTTCGAATTCCATTAGTCACATAAATTTTGATACAATATTAATGTAAAATATCTGATTCTACTGGCATAAACCAGTATAATTTTTTTAAATATTATGATTATTAAAGTAATAACAGCAATAACTGTTTACTGTAGAAAATGTAAGAAAAATCACAAAAATAGAAAATCTTGAGTTTTACTATGCAGTGACAGCCAATATTTTGGTTAATTTTGTTCCTACTTAAAATATTGTCCCTATTATACATCATCTTTTTAATCTTTCTTTTAAAACTGTATTTTTAATATTTTCCAAAATACGTAAATACTATTTCATACTGTTAACAACCGCACAACATTCTTTTTTAATTGCAGTCAGAGCATGTAAAAGGAAACCTACCATTTTAATAAATACTTAAGTACACAATAATTCTATCTGTAGGGACAATGTTGTTCAGACATCTGCAGAACTTGATCATCTTACATAATTGAAACTTTACACACTTGACTAGCAGTTCCCCGTTTCTTCCATCCACCAGCTCCTGGAAACAAGCATTCTACAGTCCATTTCTCTGTATTTGACTATTTTATGTACCTTATGGAAGAAAAATAACGCAGTACCTGTGCTTCTCTGACTAGTTCATTTCACTTAGCATAAGGTCCTGCAGGTTCATTACTGTTGTCACATATAGCAGAATTTTCTTCATTTGTAGTATTTCATAATGTTACATCTTGTGTGCATCTGTACACACACATTTTCTTTATCCATTCATCTGTTGGACATTTAGTTTGCTTGCACATCTTGGCTATTGTGTATATAGCGCAGTGAACATAAAGTGCAAATATTTCCTTGAAGTACTTATTACAATTTATTGGACAGATCCAAATCTTTGGATAGTGTTTCTAATTTTAATTTATTGAGGAACCTCCATACTGTTGTCTATAGCAGCTGCACCATTTTACATTCTTACCTTCATTCTGTTAGCAGGGCAAATCACATTAACTCATTTTTTGTATGTTTAACCATCCTGGCATTCTAGGACTATATCTCCCTTGGTCACTGTGTATGGCACTTTTAAGGTGCTATTTAACTCAATTTGCTGGTATTTTCTTACGGATTTTTGTATCTATATTCTATTAGTACTTTTCTTCAGTCAATGGCTTGCAAGAGATTTAATATAAGGAATTTACAAATTACAACATTCACATACAAGCCAAATGCAGGAAGAGTGTAGAGTATCTACCTATGCACTGCAGACCTGAATGATCCAATCTAGGGCTGAGAGCGCACAGCAAAAATGTCCAGTGTACACCCCTGTCTGCACTAAAAGGCTGAAGAAATTTATACTGGAATGAGG
Organism: Hystrix cristata; assembly: GCA_004026905.1. Taxonomy (NCBI): domain Eukaryota; kingdom Metazoa; phylum Chordata; class Mammalia; order Rodentia; family Hystricidae; genus Hystrix; species Hystrix cristata. Next base: position 13,889 of record PVJO010009577.1, read on the forward strand.
ATATGATGTTTGCAGCAGAGATGAAGACCAGAGCTCCCCTGCAGCAAACAGTAGCCATCCTTGATGACAGCAAGACCCTGAGCTCTTTCTGCGACAAGAACAGCCTAGTTCCTTTCTGGCAAACCAGCCACAACAGAGCTTCTCCTGGGAAACAGCCAGCCACCATCTTCTGCTCCCATTCTCCTTTGTGTTATGCCAGTAAAAACCTTCAGGTGGATCTTCTCTGCCCAGAACCACACCAACTCGGTCTAGCTGGGCATTCCTGCTCAAGTTGACCACAGTAAGTCCACCACATATATTCACTAAGGATATTGGCCTAGTTTTCTTTTTGTGTAGACTTTATGATGCTTTGATATTAGAGTAATGCTGACTTCATAAAATGAAATTAAAAGTGTTCTATCATCTTTAATTTTGTGAAAGAAACTAAAAAGTTTCATAGAATTGAGTGGCCATTATTTCTATGAAGAAAGTTTTGCTTCCCTTTTTCTTTCTTTTCCTTTTGGAACTACTATAATGCATATGTCAGCCTGATGGTATTTGGTAAGATTCTAGAGCTTTCTTGATTCTTTTTTATTCTTTGTTTAGTTTTTGCTCCTCAGAGAGGATAAATCCCAATGATTTTTGAGTTTGTTGATTCTTTTTGCTTTTTCTAGTCTGCTGCTGAAAGCCTATGGTGACTAATTTTTTTTAGGTTCAGTTATTATTCAGTTTTGTGATTTCTGTTCAGTATTTATAGTAGTTCAGATCTCTTTGTTATTCTTTGTTTATGTATATTCTCTTGATCTTGTTAAAAGATATTTCTGACCCACTGAATATCCTTATGACTTTTATTTTGAATTTTTTGTCAAGTAAATTGCAAAACTTCATTTCACTAAGATCAATTTCTAGGGAGGTGTTAGTCACAATGTTGGAGGGATGTTCCTATCCTTTCTTTCTCTCTCTAGGGAGAAGATGGGACATTTTCGTCCCATCACCTGGAGTTCTGCTGGAGCATAAACTTGTGGTGAGCTAGAGTCTTGACTATTCCAGCCTGCTTCAATGTGGCTCACACACTTACAACACAGGAACCTTTTAATGTATTTCTGGATTTCTCACAAAGGAATTGCTCCATGTATTGTGGTTAAATTAATGAGTCTGTGGGAATGACGAGGACCTAGAACTTCCTATTCTGCCATTATTTTTAATAAATGGTTTGGCAAATTTCTCTGTGTATGTGAGAGTACTTTTTTTTTTTTAAGTCTCTGACCTATCTATGAGTTTTAAACAGTTTAGGGATACATGTTACAAAGTCTCTAAGTGCATTTCAGAATTCTTGTTTCAATTTAATTTTCTGGGAGCAATATATATAAAACTGCATATTTCACCACAACACTTCATTCTAAGTTCCCTATGAGGATGATAAAGTTATGAATAAGAAAGCAAGTATTATGTATCACATGATACCAAAAACAAATACACTTTTTTGTATGAGCCTTTTTCAGATGCAGATAAAACAAAAGCCCAAACCATTTGGCCTGTAGATTTTTGTCTTTTTTGAAATTCAAATTATTCTCTCCATCTCTCCTATAAACATTACCCTTACCTATTGTTAGAGGGCAAGCAAGAAACACTGACTGGTGGTGAAAATAAGAATACTGGAGCTCAGACACAACTCTGACAAATATTTAAAGGTGATACAAAAAGCACAACTTTATTTCTACATTGTTTTAGTTACCACACTAACATAAACTTCTTGTGGAAAAATATGGCTTAATAAAACTAAATGATTAAATTATGTTGTTAAAATTTTTTGATAAAATAAATATAATCATTTTAATGATATAAAATTTACAGTAGAAACAAACTTGCAGTAGTTTGTGCTCATGTTTTTGCTAACATCATGAGGTGGTGCATAATTTATAAGAAACTAATTTAATCTTCAACATAAATTTTTTGCTGGTAGGGAAAGAGCTCTCTATTATTCATGTTTTATGAGTTAACTATTTCTCCTGTCTCTGGTAAAATGTATGAATGTCGCACTTCCATACTTTAACTTCTTTCAGTAGAGATTATAGACCAGGAGGGACCTCTGCATAAGTCTCTAGACACATGCTTGTAACAGTTGTGGATAATACCATTTTATTTATAATTCAATAAGAAATTAGATTAGCATTTTATATTTCTCTCTTAGGCGCCTCACTTTACAATCTAATAAAAATTCCACTTACTTAATAGATAAAATTTTGGGGATCACATTCTGCAGGAACATTTTTGTCTCTTAGATTAAAAAGCATATATTACCAATAGGAAAATAAAATATTTTGAGCAATATAAAATTCCTGGTTTGGGCTTCACTGTGATACATTCTTAGCCATAGAAACACAGAGATCTTTACTAGCACTCAATGACAATGTCACATCAGGTGGCCTTGTTTCTGTCACTATTTATCTCCACTGATCAAGGTACTTATCTCAGGTTCAGGAGGAGGCATAACCACCTGGCCTTAAGGGACAGGCTGGGAATGAAAGAAAAATTCCTGAGTCTCAAGCAATATTTCCTGCTCACCAGCACTCTAACACTAACCCGGCCATTTACCTAGCCTCTATTGATCTGCTAGTCATAATTTAAATATATAGTCTTTAAAATATCTTTCATGAAAGAAAAATCTCATATAACTTGATTTTTTTGATGATAAGAGATTTTAGTGTGTGGAGGAAAGGGTAGTTAGAAATGATAAATTCCCAGAGACTGGAAGGAACTGACCAGAGTCATATAACCAAAAATGCAAATATATTCAAAGTTGGGAGAAAGAGGAAAAAGGCTGCTGGAGTATGATGCCCAGAGCCAATAAACACGGCTTTGTATCTTGACCATGGGTATCAGTAGCTGATCTTGAATTAAGAACTAATTTCCATGATCACATTGGAAGTCTGAAAATGCACAAACGGGGATTTCATTATGATCATTATAGCAATAAATATATGTGAGAAATTTACAAATTCTATGGAGTAGGATACAGTTACAAAAATATTATTTTGCCATGCAGAAAGAAATGTATAATGGAATCAAAGGAAATCTTTTTAGTGCTTTTTCCTTGTTACTGCATAGTTGTTGTTACTGTCTTGCTTTCCTGTATAAAAATTATATGTGAAATATATTTTCTATTCCACTGAAATCAACAAAATTAAAGGTTAAAGACTCCATACAAGTAGAAAGACAAGCATGAGTTTTCTATAAAAACTACAGATTCTAAATTACATCTTGGTCTGCAATTCATCTCAACCAGTCACTCTTACTTTTTCAGTACAGAAAAAGGACCAAGGCCTCACAAAATTTCATTTATGGGGATCCTCATAGAGCAAAGAGAGGACAGTGGAAATCACACAAATATTTCATTACAAAACAAAGTCTACATACCGTAGATACTTATAAAGAGATGTATATTCTTTGACTTTTAGTTTAAGCTATGCAGGTTCTAAAAGTATATAAATGAATTCATCCAGTAATTTGTAATCATGCACAATTTAAATAAATTTTTCTTGATTAAATTAGGGGTTAGATGCAACCAGGTCCATTTCTCTTTGATACTGCTTATTTTTCCATGTTGCTAATTGAATCTTCACAGTTTAAAAGTGCACAAAATATGTTAAATGTATATCTAAGGAGAGATTTACAGAGTGAGAGACCAATTAGCTGTAGGCATAATTCATATTCACAATCAGCTTTAGAAAGTCTCCAAGCCCAGTTCTTTTCAGCAGCTTGTGAGAAGCAGTGGCCATGTAAAAGTGAATATGACTGTGCAGAGCCCGAGGACTCTGAGGGCTTATATAGGAGAAATGGGGTTAGGAACCCAGTAGCTGAAGTGAAGAGGCATGTCAGGTCAACTGGAAGTGTCTGCTGATTTGTTCCTGCCCAGCAGTTCTAAGGATGCTAGATGGATTGTCAATACCTGGCTGTTTCACTTGAAGCAACACATAATACTTCTGACAAGAAACATGCCAGCTCATTAGCATACCTCACATATAGCATGAAGTGAAAAAAGAACTCATATTGTTGTTATTCCCATTCCTGATGTAGGATGGGGGCTGTGTAAAAAACATGACATTCATCAAAGCAGAAGGTCAGACTACCAAAGTTACCAAAAAGAAACAGAAATAATTCTTCAGTTATGCAAGAATAGAAACAAACCTCTAGGCCAAAGGAATGCCTGAAGTATAAAAACAAAGCTTATTCAAACTTTTAGTCTTTATAGGACTTATGCTCCCTCCCAGTCATTCTAAATTTGTTTTAAGTATGGGCATTTCAACCTGCCTCACATAACGGACTTAATTGGGACCTTATATATAGTTAGATAAAAATGTGTCATGTGAGTTTTTTGTCTTCTGAAAAAATGATGCATGCACTATTTTTAGACACACAAAGTTATTTCTAAAAGATTCAATGTAAATTCCTGGCATAACTTCAACACTGTTTCATTAGTTATATTCTAGTTTCTTTGGACAAGGGTAACTTTAAGAAAAGACTAAAAAGATATACTTTCATATCTCAATTCCTAAAATAATTGTTTCCAAATATTGCTAGCAAAACGTGTTTTTCTCCTAAATGAAAATTATAGCATTGAAAGTTAGACCTTAAATTATACCTTCATGATCTTACATATTTTGAGCTTCCTTCTTCTGAATATTTATATCATTACTCATTATCAAAAAGACATTATTTATTTTCATATCAGTTGTTCAGTCTTTCATCACACATTACCACAATTGAGTAGCTTTAACAGTAAATGCATATGACATCACATGTTCTCTGGTTCAGGAAGCCAGGCTTGGCCTACCTAGTGCCCTGATTCGGGGCTTCCCCACACCATACAACCAAGGTACAATCCTTCTTTACTTCTTCACTTTTAAGCTCAGCTGGATGGCAAGTTTTATGGCCAGAAGACTGTTTATCAGGGACCATCCTTGGTTGCATGGCATGTGCGTTGATCCATAAGGCGCTCCTGCAGTGGCAGCTTCCGTCCTTGAATCCAGTGAGGGGGAGTCTACTTGCCAAAAGAGGATTCACAAAAGTGACAGCCATCACAGGCACTATACTCTGTTCATTAGAAATGAGTCACAGGTCTTTCCCACACTGAGGGTATGGGAGAGATTACACAGGGTTTTCTTGCCAGGGAAGGACTACAGAGCAATTCTAAAATGGATCTGTGCCACCTTCTGTTGTCTCAATGTTAAGAAAACTCGAATACTGGGGTTGTGGTATCATTTCTTGCAGTCTCACTGATACTTGAAGATCCACTTTCAATTAATTTGGAATAACCTTACGAGGACTCCACATAGACAGGAGACTCCGTAGTTCACTCACTGGTACCGTTTCCTACCAAATATCCTGGGTGAGAACTCATTCTCACATGCCACTATTTGCCTTCCTCTTCTTAATGTGCCCGTTTAATCAGAGCTTTGTAGGTCATCCCTGTTGCTTCATTCATTTCTATTTCTTTGCTTAGTCCTACTGCAAAGTTTGTGACTTAAAGAAATATTATTATCTCTTCCCTGTTTGGGGTAGAAAGGACTGAAGAGCTGAGGTGAGCCTCAGAAACAAGAAATATGAACCATAAATAACTACTACAACCATAAAGTGTGTAATCAAAGTTTAGGATATAATTCTTGGGATTCGTTTTCCTAATAAAACCTTAATGTGGCGTTCTGAAATATTCAGAGAAAATTTATAGTTTGGTTCACAAGGACATGAAAGATTATAATTGCAAAAGCTTAATTTTTTAGTATATTTCATTTTCAGTACATATATTCTATGTTGGTATTCAAATTACTCAGGGTTTATCATTCAGTTAGATAACTGCACATCTTCAGAAGAAGAATAAATAGGGAGTTTAATGTATCTAATTATGTTAAGAAATTAAAAGAAAAAATTAACTTCATTTTAGGTAAATACTAGAGTAGCAGAAGTCTGAGAGACAGGAGCTTAGAGTCTTACTTCTAACTCCCACCCTAGCTGTCTGTATGATCTTAGAAAAGTCATACAATTTCTCTCAACATTTCTGGCTTCCTTTGTAAGATGAAGGTATGAAGGTTGGAGATGAGATTCCCGTTTATCCTCCACACTCATGCACCGTCACAGCCTACAGCTCATGGGCCCACGCAGGTACCGCTCTCCTGCCCTGGCAGTGTCCTCAGTGTGTCTCTGCACTACAGGTGTGGACTTGGGCCCAGAGACCCAGGACTCTCCTCAGTATGAAGTCGGTGGGTGGGCAGCTGGAAGTTAATGGCAAATGTCATTTCAGCCGCACCAGAATGTCATATCACTCAGCCTGCAAAAATGATCACTTCTTTGGCTTTGATAGATTCCTAATTTTTTTTAATGTTTTAAAAAGCGATTTTGGGATGAGAAGTGCATTTTTTAATTGAGCAGATGAGTTTCCGCACTTCATTTACTTTTTAAAAAAATCTTATTAGTACACAGCTTATAGTATGCAATGATTACATTCACTGTACATTGGTACATGTGCACAATTTCAATTCTTTTTTTTTTTTTTTTTTTTTTTTTTTTTTTTTTTTTGTGGTGCCGGGGATCGAACTCAGGCTCTTGTGCTTGCAAGGCAAGCACTCTAATCACTGAGCTAAGTCCCCAGCCCCCACAATTTCAATTCTTTTTCGCCTTTCCCTCCATTCCCTTTTTATTAGTCCAGCGTCAGATTCATTTATTTATCTCAAAAGACCTTATAAAGGTAATTATCATATATGAAGATTAAAAACCAGGTGAATAGGTCAAAGAACATATGAAATATGTAAGACAACTACACTAAGGTACCCTTTGGCTGCATTGTCCACACTGGATTACAGTACTTTTTTCTCTCTTTTTCTATTATCTGTCGCGTGTGTGTGTGTGTGTGTGTGTGTGTGTGTGTGTGTGCATGTGCATATATATATGTAGTTAAGATTTTCATGTAAGAGAAACCATGCAATACTTAAGCTTGTGTGTCTGAGTTACTTCACTTAACATTGTAGTCTCACAGTGTATCCATTTTCCTACAAATGACTCAAGCTTTTCCTTCTTTATGGTAGAGTAGTACTCCATTGTGTATAAATGGCATATTTTCTTTATCCCCTCATCCACTGATGACATATGGACACATAGGTCATTTCCAAGATTTAGCTATTATAAATTGCACTGCTATAAACATGGGTATGTATACTTCACTGTGCTACAATGTCTTTAAGTCTTTTGGGAAGCAATTTTACACACACTCACCTATGTAATCCTTGACAAAGTGACCAAATCTCTTGGCTGGAGGAAGAACAGCCTCTTTAAAAAAAAAAGGTGCTGGGAAAACTGGCTGTTCACATCCCGAGGGTTGAACTTAGACTATGCACTAAACTAATATCAAAATGGATTAAAGATGAAAACATTAGGACAGAAACACTTCATCTACTGGAAGACAAAATAGGCAAAACTCTTGAAGATATAAGTGTAGGCAAGGACTTACAGAACAAAACCCCAGTTGCACAAGAAATAATACCAGGAATCAACAAATGGGATCACATCAAATTAAAAAGTTTCTGCACAGCAAAAACAAAAAACAAAACAAAACAACAAAAAAAAAAAACCCAACAGAGCGAAGAGACAATGTAAAGAATGGGAAAAAAAATTGTGCCAGCTAATCCTCAAGGACTAGTATCTAGACTATATGAAGAAAACAAAAAAGTAGACTACCCAAATTTAAATACTGACCATTTGAGAAATGCAAATTGAAATGATGCTGAGGGGCTGGGGATTTAGCACAGTGGTTAGAGCGCTTGCCTCCCAAGCACAGGCTCTGAGTTCGATCTCTAGCACCAATAAATAAGTAAATAAAAACAACACTGAGATTCTACCTCACTCCAGAAAGAATGGCTACCATGAGGAAATCAATAAATAACAAATGCTGATGAGGTGGTGGGGAGAAAGGAATCCTTCTCCACTGTTGGTCCGACTGTAAAATGATACAATCACTATGGAAATCAGCACAGAGATTCCTCAAAAAACTAAAAGTAGAAATTCCATTCGGCCCATTTATTCTTCTTCTAGGTATCTTCCCAAAAGAGTTGGCACTTCATTTATAAGTTTTGCTTTCCTTTGTTTTCTGATGCTAATTATAAATTAAACCATTTAGTAAAGGTCCACAGGGACAGAAGGATGTGTCAAAGAAAACTCAGTGATGTATTTTAGCACTCTATGGCAAGTTTGATTTGTCTCACCATTTTTCTTCAACTCCAACCAAAAATGAAAAGTACTTTTCATACCTTCTAACTTTTTAATAACAAACATGACCAATCATCTTTAAAATGATATTAATAATCCTCTTAAAATATTCAAAGACAGACTTTGAACACTAGAACACTGTATCATTTATTTTTTAAAATTTTCTCATTTCTCCAACATCTCATCTCTCATAAAATAAAAACAGAACCCAACTACAATTAAACTGATGATAAATTTATTACATGGGCTTATTTGTGGTGATGTATAAAAAAAAAGATTCCAGGATACAAACATATACTGAAAAAAGAATCATTTTTAAAACTTAATATACCTGGAAAAACTTGGCAATAGTTCATTTAGCAATCTCTCTTGATAGATTAAAACAAAATACCTTAAATAAAATAATTTTATTCCTTTTAGAGCCAGTGATCACTTATTTTCTAAAATTTTGTCTACTGAAATTAAAAAATGTATACAATCACAAGCAAATATATTTATGGATTTCAACTAAAAATAACTGTTCAACAAATGTACTACATCAGTGACTTAAATCTTTCACAGGTAGTGTGTCTACTTGAAAAATCAAACAATTTCTTCATACTTGAAAATAAATTCTTTTTCCTACCTTGTCCTACTACCAAGTAGTCCTCATAAAATCTACCTCAAGAACCAGACACACCATTTTGGTGGAGCAGAGAACCTAAAGAACTAATATTTTGGTGGTAGTTGCACAGGTTAGCTTATTTAAGAATGTATGATTATTATGAAATATTTTCATTGCTTTAGCAAGACAATGTCACACATATCTTGAACGTTTGAGCCATTTATGTTTTTAAGTATTCTAACAAATCAGAATTTAATTAAATAAATGGAGCGTGTATTGTCATTGTTTATGTTTTGTGTGTTTCTTTAAGACTTAGTTTTCTGAGGATGCACCTCACCAGATGAGCTTTCCCTGTAACAGAAAAGGTGAGTGCTCTCTGGCAGTATTCAGACCATTGCTAAGATAGTTTATAAGGGTTTCATCTAAAAGTCGCAACCTCTGAATCTAATAGAAGGGTAGGGAGAAGATACCCTGCAAATCAATACAGTTCAGTTGGTGTTAAGAAAGGTGTCAATTCATCAGTCCACACTGAGAGTGCCCATTACACACACAGTGAATGGGCAGCAGCAGCAGAGGAATGGCATAATCTGTAATTTTAATGAACTATAATTGCTATGTAAGCCACATGATGAAAAGCTCCTTTAGAGATAAAATCATGATTTTTTTCCCTTTCCTAAGTCATTACTTGAGATTAGCAATTATTTCACAAGAAGATGAAATTTAAAAAAAGGAATTATTTAATACAATGCATAACTTTCAGCAGAGGAAGCAAGGTGAGTACAATGTAAAAGTAAAAGCATGGGCTTTTTTTTGCTTAAGATCAACCCAAACATTAGAATGCACCTTACTAATGAAGCATGAACTTTTTCATAATGTAATGGTCATTTACATGCGTTGCTATGCTGCCCTGCTTTAAGAGCAGATGGCATCAAGTGACGGGTAAACACGGGAGTGAAAGAAAGTATGACTGTGTCAGGACCTTGGAAGAAAAGCCCCAGAAGTGCTTACTGATGGGATTGTTAAGAATAAAAATACCGAGCTGAGTGGTTTGAATTAAATTTAGCCTAATAATGACAAAAGTAAGTACACGACAGATGTAACTACTAAAAAATAAATACAGTATATAAACTGGTATTAATTCAGTTTGAAAAACCTTGTTCTACTTCAACCATAAGTCTCTACTTATAAAAGAATATGAAAAACTGAAATAGTTGTGTAGCTTTATATCTATATGTGTGTATATATATATACACACACACATATAGTTGTGTAGCTTTATATCTATACGTGTATAGGTATATATATATATATATATATATATATATATATGTGTATATATATATATATATATATATGATCCATGCAAGTAATATATCTCATCTATGAAAATATGTATCTCTTTCTTTTTGTCTTATCTTACTAACAGTAGAGATGAATTGAATGTTTACAGCCCTACCATACAGGGATTAGAGAATTTCTGAATTATCATAAGGGTCAGGAATTGTGCCTGGCACTTTATAAATTATGTCTTTTAATTATACAACAGATCTGAGAAGTAAGTGCTATTACATCCATTTTACAGACAAGGAACAAAGCTTCAGCGAAATGAGCAGCTTGTCCAAGCCTGGACCTGAGTTCTCGTGGCAACGTGGCGCTGAGCTCAGGGCTTCTTCCATGATACCTGGAACCTCATCCCACTTCCCAGGGTCTGCCCAACAAATGCTGTTATATGGAATCATCACTAAGATGTTAAAACTCATTTTCAATTTATGAGACCTAGTAGAAGCATCCATAAAGAATTTTGGTTTATTTTGTCTTCATGCTTTATATTTTTCTGTGCTCATATTTAATTTTATGTAATATTAGTGTGTGCTTTTTTATTCATAATCATTTATAATATTAAAAAATAAGTGAGATCAGATTCTTGGATTTAAGAAAATATACACTTATAGCAAATGTTTTTTATTTTATGATTGTGAAAGACTTCCATAAGTTATTTTTAATTTTTTTTTCCTTTTTTTCCTTTTTTTTTTTTTTTTTTTTTTTTTTTTTTTTTTTTTTTTTTTTTTTTTTTTTTTTTTTTTTTTTTTTTAGGAACACACAGTTCAGAGGACAATACAAAGCTTTATTTCTCTTTAGTTGTTACATCTACCATCTCCCGTCCTAAGTCCTGGCTTTTATTTTTATTTTATTAGAATTTTTTGTATACAAGAATTGTTGTAAGTTGTCCCTACAATTTTTAGGGGAAAAAAAAAAGAATACAATTATATCTTTTTTGAAGAGCAACTTTAAAATGTATTTGCTGCATGATCTAAGTTGGATTTCTTGACCTCTTTGGGAAAAGTAGTTACACTTTATTCAACTGATGTACATATCCAAAAAGAAAAAAAAAAAAACCTAAGTATTGAATGACTGAACACATCATTTTTGCCAGGATGGCAAACAGGAATGAGCTCCTACTTCTCTTGATACAACCTTGTGAAATCCAGAAAACTCTCTGAGAAAACCGTTGGTGTTTAGGAGATGAATGTGAATAACATTCCAAGAGAAAAGACCGAAGTTCCGCTTACAGTCAGATTGCATTACAAATTAGGACCTGGGCATTTCCTCTTCTTTTATTATCCTAGTATGGGTAATAATTCACTTTCAAAATTGCAAGGCAGGAAACGGGCTACTCTTCCACGCTCAGGCGTCAGCATCCAAGAGCCACTCAGCTCTCCTAGATCTGATGTCCCAGCAAGGCCCCAGAAACTCCTTCCATTCCCCTTTCCCTACTTCAGCAAACTAGAATACAGGGCAATCAACTGGCAAAGAGCAGTGCAAGGATGGCAGAAAGCAAGCTCTGGACTGGAAGAAGCATAGTATGTGAGAGAGTCGAGCTTAGGATGTGCCCCTGGTGGCTTTGAACTGTTTAGAGTAGTTTTCACTTCACGTGAAACCTGACCACAGTAGACAACCAGGGATGTGGGAGCCCCTCTCCCATTTCTCTTCAATACACCAACAGCACCTATGGTACTAAGTCACCTCAAGGGAGCAACTAGCTGGCTGGGGAACAAGGTTCAAAGAATAAGAAGGATCCAAATAAATAGAACCATCTAATCCAGACAAACTGTGGAACAAATTTAACAGAAAAGAATTTAAAATATAATAATTATTCTCAAAGTAATAAAGATATTGTAACACATACCAAGAAGAAATACTTATCATTTAAGAAAACAAGAAAGTCTATGTAAAATCATTAATTTGATAAAAGTGAGTAAAAACATGTTTATTTTTAAAATTTGAATATATATATATGTCTTTGGTGTTCCTGGGGATGAAACCCAGGGCTTCATTCATGCTAGATAAATGCTCTACCACTGAGTGATACTTCCAGTTCAAAAATTACTTTTTGTAAAGTGTATATGGTTTATTCATAGAAGTTGACCATGTACTTGTATTAAGCCAATGAAGAAAGTCCTCATAAGCCCCCAAAATAAATGTAATATAGAATATATTTTCTTATTAGCATGAAATGCAATGAAAAATGTAATACTGAAATGATAGCAGAGAAACCTAAAATTTAAGAAAATAACAAGAATACAGCTATCTTAGCCTTGTAAAAAAAAGGAAACCATAATGAAAATTACAGCAGAGTAAAAGTTTGAATGATTAAGGAATGACACTCTAATGGTGTCTGATATTAATAAAACAACACTGAGAGGCATTTTATACCTTTAAATTTATTTATAAAGAAACAAGAAAAATGGAAACTATGTGTGCTAAGAATTCAAATAAAGAAAGTGGCCAAAGAGAAACATAATAACCCCAAAGAAATATTGTGGAAGTAAATAATAAAGCTGAGAATAGAAAGAGATAAAAAAAAAAACTAAACAATAAAACCTACCTTATTCATTAACATTAATGGTGCTTTGGATACACATATTAAGAAAAACTCAAGATGGAGTTGGAGAAAAGGGAAAGTTTTTTTCCTATATGCGAGGTCAGTATAACTTTAAATCCCAAAGGAATTGCAAATAGTATAAGAGAAGAAAATTAAAAATTTAATTCATATTTAGTAATAATAATCATTGCTAAAACTCATATAGAATTATGATAATTTGCATTTTATTTAGGAAATCAATTCTAAAATCACTTACATAGTGGGTAGTCTAGACTTTCCCATGAAGGTTTTCCTATATGTATCCTATTTAAGGAGAAACTTTCCAAACACAATACATTAATTAATTGAAACAAGAATAGGGAACTTTTTTCAATTGTATGAATTTCTTAAATATGGTGTTTATGAGAAGAAACCTAAAATTATATTTAGTAAACATTTTCTATATTGGTTCTATAGTCTAAATTTTAGACACTAAGACTTAGATAAATATTTGTTGCATCCATTTTTCATGTTCTCTTATTATTTTGAAGGTATCTATGAATAATTGGTCTCCAACAGCAGCCCTATCTCTTCTAGTTCTGACACTCTGTTTTCATATTGTTTGCTGTTGTTGCCCATACTTTCAGTAGAAATTTTGGTCTTCTGTGTTTTTGTTTTTTGAGACAGGGCCTCACAATGTAGCCCGGACTGGCCTTGAACTCACAGTGATTCTCCTCCCTCACCCTTCTGAGTGCTAGGATTAAAGATGTAATCTGGAATTTTTCTTTGGTATGGAGACCTCTGTAGTTAGTGTCTGCTTTTCAGTGGTGTACTCCGGGCATAGCTAACTACAGGCTTTTACCTCTGACCCAAGATCCAACTATCTCCATTTATTTGGAAAGAGAAGCTGTAGTGTATTTGGCCCAGCACTCAGTTCTCTTGAAATAAGTCACAGTATTTTTAATGCCATAAAGGCAATTAAAATATTGGCATACTACAGAGAAAACCAGCTAATAGCAACAGCTATGCTGTATTGGCAATACAATAAAATCACCAGCGGTAATAACAACTTGATATCAACACACCCTAAGAACTAGTATTCTGCCATGTTTCACTATAGAAAAGATATCTGTAATTATGGTACAGACACTAAGACAAACCAAATACTGACATTTGATACTAAATGCAACAACCATACCTCCACTAACGACAGAACAGTATTCAACAATAAGAGCACAGAGTTAACTACTGAAAGATTCATAAAGCTTAACTGTTATACTAGTAAGGATAAAGAGGGTTAGGAACCAGAGAATTTAAAAAGTAGACTTTGAAATATCAATCAATGAAAAAAAAAAAGAAATATCAATCAATGAAAGATGAAAAGGAGAGAAAAATGAGATAAATGATCTTATTGAGGTGTAAAATTAATTTAAAGTAATAAAAAGAACAAACAATAAAAAGAAGAAAAATTAAACAGCAAAATTTAAAAAAAAAAAGAATTTAAAGGAGAAAAGAGGGAGGGAAAGCAATAATTTGTAAAAACCCTGAACTTCAAGATAACCAATGAAGAAAAAAGAAAGAAAAACAAAAAAATGAGTCCAAGAAAAATTCCTCTTTTTGAATGAACATTTATTTCCAGGTTCTACAGTCTTGGAATCCAGAAAGTCATGATTTTTGCTGCCCAGTTTTATGGCCTGTGGCTTTGTGAGGTACCCAACCTTGTTCCTTAGGCCCCTGTGTCCATACCCTCCTGCTGTGGTAACTGTCCTTTGAGGTGTGTCCTTGCTCACACTGGTAGATGTGGAAAACAATCAGACTACTGGTCTCTGGTGGATATAGGCAACAAGCCTAGAAATTCAGGCAGACTGCTTGAATTAATACCAGAACTGTCAGATGCAGCTGCCTCTGAAAGCCACAACTGTGGTGCCTGACTTCTCATCATGCTGGTGGGGGGGTGTGTTCCTCCAAGCCTGAGCTTAAATTTTTCAGGGGTTTTATGTCTAGCACATACCTTCTCCACAGCTGTGTCCCATGGCTGTCACTTACTCAGTCACTGTGGGAGGTTAATACTAGAAACCCTGAAGTGGAGTTATTCTGTAGTTTTCCTGGGCTTCAGTCTGAAACACTTAACCTTTTCCCAAAATGGTACCTGATTAAATACTCTCTGGCAATATGGTGAGTGCTACACTGGGTTTCTTCTCCATCTCTGGCCTGCCAAGAAGTAGTCATTCTCAAAGTAAAACTCCATACTGTCTTTGTAGTCTACAATTGCCATGGATTTTCTTGGGACTAATCCTGTTGTGTTGTGTTAACCCTGAAGCTGCTGACTCTCCTGAGGTTACCTTCTCTCTAAGGGCATTGGCTTTGTCCACAATCATGTTGGTTGGTCAGTGCCTCTGCTGTCCAGTGGCCAAGGGGAAACAGAACAGAGTGTGAGCTTGCAGAGGAAGGTGGCTGAAGTGAGGGAAGAGAACCCATGGGCAGGCATGGAGTTAGCTGTGAGTGAATGCTGAGGGGGTTGGGAGGTAGCTTCTATCCACATTCCCAATTAAAACTTTGCTTGACCTCATTCTTTTGTACTGACATTTTTCACTCAAATATTATGTTCCCTATACAAGAGCGAGCATAAATTTCTTGCAAACAAACTTAGCTTACAAATGTTTATTTGTAAAAATTGCAAGGCTTGTAATTTTTAGGAGTCACACTCTTTTGATGAAACTCAATGTGCTTCTAAAATGAAGATGATAACACCTGAACATAACATTAAATGATTGTATGTTACTGCCTTGATGTAATCCATATCAAAACCTCAGTAATATGAAAATTTACCTAATAAAATAATTCCACAATACATTAAAGTGAGGACATGGACTTTCTCTTGCAATTTGTCCACTGCTTTGTATATTGGCTAAGATAAGGGACCGAGCAGTAGATTCCCCAGTCTTTCACAATGTCATTTCTGCATGGGCATTTTCATTTGTTTGGAATGTTCTGTCTCTTCAGTTCTTTGTGTGGCTCCACTCTTACTCATCTTAAAACTCAGTTTAATTGTTGATCCTTCCAGGCAGCCTCCATGATTCATAAATTAGATTAGGTTCCACTGGCATGCCAGGTCATTAATATTCTATAATTGCCCTCATGATAGTTATTTGTATTGCACTCAATATATTACTTGTGTAATTATGCTTTAACAATTTTATAGTACGACGCTATTTTGTGAAAGTCCATAAAGGGCTTTATAACTGTCATCTCCACACCCTTAGTTTCAAAAAAATCTACTACCCAATATGCACACATTGGTTTTATGAATATGTAAATGAGAAAATAAGTAAGAGTTATTCATCAAAATATTAAAAACAAGAAAAAAAATTCGATGCACTGTTTATATATTGTGTTGGTAACAATCTACTGTAATTAATTTAAGAATAAAAAGATTTATTAAGGGTTATTAAAGAGCTGGCCAAATCAGTAAGACACGTAGAGAACTGGCCTACAGCTGAGGTTTCAGGAATAATATCACACTCCAAACACATAGAACTAACTGGCTGGAGCTGCTTCCAGGACCATGGGCACCTAAGCCTCTAAGTCTGCACATCCTCGTCAAAAAGCTACCACTTCATCTCACTGGAGAAGCAAAATGTTTATGTATACAGCTGTAAGATCCAAGGCAGTGAGCTGAATTTTATGATGCATGCAGCAGGCCATCTTCACATTTTGTACCCACAGCACAGAGCTTTCCTGCTCTAGAATTTCTTTGCCTCCTATTAAATGGACTGTAGCAGGAGTCTGAAATATGGTAGTGCCAAATTCTAAAGATATCAAAAAGGCACTGTGTTCCTTCTTAATGGTAGAAGGGGTAAAATGCAAGAATCCAGCCTTCATTTGAAAGGGAATATTCTTGTACAATCAAGTATACCGGGATTCCTTTATGTTTCAGATCCTGAATCTATAGTGTATCAATCTTCTTCTTCAAGATTGCATGTGTCTAACCAGTCTCCAATGCACTTGCCAATTTATGGTTATCTAGTTCTCTAAATATGATGTCACTGATAGAGTACACAGCGTGACATTTTCCAGAATACATAAGTGATCCAGTTCTCTTTGAATTATTGTTATGGACTAGATGTCACATCTTCCTAAAATCGTATGTTGAAACCTGTACCTCCCAATGTCATGGTATGTAGATGGAAAATCTTTGGGAGACAATTTGAATTAGATGAGATGAGAGTAGGGCCTTTGTGACAAGATTGACGGCCTTAGAAAAAGAGGAAAAGACACAAGATCTCTCTTTGCTGCTGTGTGAGAATGAGAAGATGACCATTTACAAACCAGGAAGAGGATCACTAGACACTTCCAGTACCATGAGGTTGGACTGCACAGCCTCTAAAACTGTGAGAAATAAATGTTTATTCCTTAAGCCACCCTCTCTATATTATTTTCCTTTAGTAGCCTAAACTGACTAAGGCAATTGTATTATGATGGCAGGCAGGAGACACAGTGATAGTACTTGGAACAGACAATAAATGTATATTCTTTTCCATAGTCATCAATGTGAAAAAGAATCATCGCCAGTCTTCTTTTTTGGTGAGAATAGAAAAATAAACATATTTTCCAGGTAAATGATCTCATACTATGTACCCAAGGTGGTGTTAATCTGCTCTAGAAAAAATATATCACATCTGGAAGAAACTTGAAAGATCTGTGTGGTAGGATAGAGACCAGAATTACATTTTAATGTTGTATTAAAGGTCCATCTCTGGATGTGTCAGTCTTCAAATTTAGTACCAATATTGACCATTCAACCCAGGATGTGATATTGGTTTTGATCAATATCTTAAATGAGAATTGGAATGCTGTAATTTGAGAGCCTCTGTTAGGTCTTTACCACTACAAGAGCTTTTAAACAAACACCCTGAGATGCCATTCAAAATAGACATTGAAGCACCTGGAAACTTACCATGGTGAGCTACACTTGGGCTAGGGCTCCACTTATATTCTGCTCAATATGATACATGAAGGACCCCAAAGCCTTTTAGATATCCAGGAGTCAATTTTAATTCTATTTTGGAAAGACTCAAAATATTTGGTTATGCCTCATTTTTCCATACACATCAATATCTGCTTGGCTGACCTGAAGTCTAAAGTCCCCTCATGTCTGTTCAATTATTAACCTCATATATAATTTATATTTTCTACTCAACTACTTTTTGTTTTAATTTGAGTAGTAACAGGAAATAAAGCAAATCAATTTTTTTACAAAGATTGGTTAGAACCACAATTTAACCAAATACTCATCCAATTCTTAAAATTTAGAGGCTGTATTTTATAAAAATGATAAGTACACAATCAGGATACAAAGTATAGGAACAGAGTTCCGAATGGATTAAAAATATAACTGCATGTGCAAATAATAATCCTCATACCACAGGGATGTATGCACAACCATGTTTATAGCAACATAATCTGTAATAGCTAAGTCTTGGAAACAGCCTAAATGCCCAACAACCAATGAATGGCTAAAGAAAATGTGGTTTTGCTACACAATGGAATACTACACTGCCATAAAAAAGGATAAACTAGAGTCATTTGTATGTAAATAGATGTTCCTTGAGAACATCCTATTAAGTGAAATAAATCGGACACTTATGAGTACACATCGAATTGTTTCTCTGATATGAGAAACCATGGATGTAAAAAAGGATGAAGAGGTGTAATAGATATAATCTAAAAGGAAGATAATATTCTAAGGAGAGGAGCATTGGATGGGGGGGAGAAGCGGGAAGGGAAAAGAGGGATAGAAAAAGGGAAGAGAATTCATGGAGAAATGTGAATGTACCTGCTGTAAATAGGGATGAAAGGAATAGAGGGGAGGGGCAGGGAAGAGGGAGGAGAACCAAGATGTATCATGTACAGGTACAAAATAAATGTGATGAGTATAATCATTATATGTACATTGTACCAAGACATGTTCTTGGTTAAAAAAACATATAACTGTATGGTATATGGTGAGTTTCTTAGATTTGAGTAAGTTATGGCTGTAGAAGAACACATACTCATTTTTTTCTAAAATTTCTAAGCCAATCATCTTTCAAAATATATTACTCTAGAGCAGTGGTGGCAAACCTATGGCACACAGGCCACAGCAGGCTATTTTTACCATTGAATTCCCTAAAAGGTTTGCCATCACTGCTCCAGAGCTTTTTGAAACATCACCAACACTGTCTCCAGTGGATAGGCCGCAAACTAGAGCAGCACTGGCAAATGAAAAAAACAGATTTAGAATAAAAAATTAATTCCTCATATTATATGAACATAAATGAATCTGTGCAAAATTACTATAGGAAATAAATATTCAGATCTTAATTTCTATAACCAAATACAAAAGCAGCAACAAGGACAGGTTAAGAAAAAAGCCTCATTATTCTATGTTAAAATGACTGACTTCTCATAGGTCTTTTATCTTCTTTAATTTTTTTAAATTAGTATGTGTTAATCATACAGAAAGTCTTTCATCTTTTAAAGATCAAATTGTTTGAATGGCCCTTATGTGAATGTGAGGAACTGTGAAAAACGCCAAATGTTATCATGCAGAAAAAATCTAGGGCATATCACATTTTACTAAGAAAATAATCATAAAATTCTAAACATTTTCAGTTACTGCACTTTAACAATTTATAAAATATAAAACCAAACTTTGAAGGAAAAAGGATACAATTACTGAACAAGTAGTCAAAATAATTTAATATTTACAGAAAATTATAAAATGAATAATAGATTATTAATCATGCTAAACTGCTTACAGAATACAAATAGCACTGTAAATGGCTGTGCAAATAATAGACAAGACGGTAATCTGAATTTTAGATATTTTAATGTTACAAAATAGTGTGTATTCAATATATTAGCAAACTAGAGATCCCCCAAATTAAGTGCGTTATTCAGTATTAAGCCAGGAAAACATAAACCATTCTGGTTATTCCCACAATAAAGGCCTTGAATATAGGAATTGGAGATAAATAAAGAATGACTCAAGAACAAACATTAGAGACCCCTCATGACTACCTCCGCTGCCCCAGACCATGGCTGCTACTTCTCCTATTTCTCTCAAATTTTACTTGTAAAAGTTTCTGTAATTGTTAGAATGTAATCTAAAACCATATAGGAAAAAGATTTGGGGGTTTAAAAGACAAATGTAGGATAAAGTGACAGCACTTCTAGGTTGATGAGATAATATGGTAAAAATAATATTTGACTACATGTATGTATGTTAGCAGCATGACCACAAAATGAACTACCTGGTATGCATTTTTCCTTCATTTAACATTCCCCCATGTCAGTGCTGGGCTTGTTGCTGGAGATCAGTATTGAACATACACAAAGCCATTCTCATGATGGACCTTGTACTTCATGGAGAAATTTAATTTCATTCTATAATCACACAAATATGTGCAAACTCCTGTGATAAGTGGTACCATTCTGCTATGTGGGAATATGAAACAGGAGCCAAACATGATTTCAAGAATCAAGAAAGAAAATTATTCCACAATGGCAATTAACCATGAATTTGGTAATGCACTACAAGGATTTTTAAATATTAGAAAATTAAACCTAGCAAGCAAACAATAAAAAGGTAAATCTATTACCTAAAAATACACTGAAATGAGCCAACCACAGTGGGCAGACCTGTCATGCCAGCACTCTGGGGGTCTGAGAGCAAAGGATCACAAGTTCGAGCCCAGTCTGGGCAACATAGCAACTTAGTGAGAACCTGTCCCAAAATTTTAAAAAGCGGGAGTGTGAGGGCTGGGGTAGGGATATAGTTCAGTTTAATCCTTAGTTCTGAAAAAAAAAAACCAAAATGAACAGTAAAATGATTTTATGAGTGAATTATTTCCAATAATATATTTGACAATGAGTAAATAAGTTGCTAAAATGTCAGTAAACTTTTAGAATTCTGAGTTTGCTGTATGCTCCAGCACCTTCCCATTTTCAGACATCAAAGACACTTCTCTAACTCAGCTGACGGCTCTAAATTTTGTACATACATGTCCTTGAGATGTCTGCCTCGTACACGTGTACAAAGGCCTTTGATCTGACATTTCAAGTTGTCTCAATGGGATCCCTTTTAAGTGTCTCTGGCCTTTCTCTTTATTTCTACTCTTGATAAAAAAAAAATGTCTTTAGTGCAGCAGTAGAAATGATAATGGTAATATTTACTGACTACCAACAACAAGTCAGGCAATGTAAGTGCATCAATTCTCAAAATCTTTGCAACTACCCTCTGAGATAGGAATAAATAGAAGAGATAGGATCTGAATGCCAGCATCTTGCCTTTGGAGCTATGGCTTATCACTGTCAGGCTGTGCTGCCTCTCAACCAGGAGCAACGGGAATATAAATCATGTTCCTTAAAAAGGCGAGCCTCCTGGCCCTCCAGGACTCCTTAATAGAGGCAGTTATCTACCTTTAGAGTCTGTCTTACCAGCTACAGTGGTTATCTTAATGCCTTGCCATTTAGAATAGTTATTATTTATTTCTTTAAAATGACAGATTTAACAGTATCACTCAGTTAATACTCAAGGCATCATCAGAAAAGAGAGCTATGAAGATACTTAGTTTATTGATAAGCAAACTGATGATAAATGGTGTTAAGCTAATCACCCAAAATCAATGCCAGGTATAGAATTCAAAATCATGACCATTTTGCCTCAGAATGTTTCCTAAGAATCAAGTGGAAAGAAAAGTCTACACAGAAATGGTCACCCAAAGAAACAGATGAAATTTCACACACAACATGAAATCCTATAGAATTCAAGATTTTCTGTGAAATGCTGAAAGAAAATATTCTCTGCAAAACAAACTAAGGACACAGGTAAGATGAAAGGTCAGTGAACCCCATCTTCTTGTTTTTTTGTTTTTTTTTTTTTTGATTAAACTAGTTCCTCTCAGGAGATAATCTTGGGTGGGTGGCAAAGGCATCATGCTGCTTGAGAATGAAAAGCTACATAGGTTATGCAAGTGCCAAGTGGGGTTTGTACTAGCTTCTTCCTGCTGCAAACAAAGTATTTTAAAACTACTGCCTTAAAAAAACTAAATTTGTTCTCTCACAGATATGAAGTGAGGAAAGTTTAAGTCAGTCCCACTGAGTGTGTACAGGGCTGGTTTCTTTTAAAGGCTCTAGGGCAGAACTGCTTCCTTGCTTTTTTTCAAGTTAAAGAGACAGCCTGCATTTCATGACTCATGTCCCCTTTTGCAAAATCCCAAACTCTTGTTCCTTCATAAAACACTTTAATAAAACCCTGTTTGTAACCTCTTCTCAAAATCCCTAATTTAATCATGAATATAAAATCCTCTTTGTCATGTAACACTCACGGGTTTCTGGCATCAAGATGTAGGAAACTTGTGTGGAAGGAACATTATTCAGTCTCCCACAGAGCACTAAAATCTATAAGCCCCCAAACTTGTCAATGAAAGCACAAGCAGATTTAGTTGCTAATCACACCTCTAGCACCATACTGCCCTGAGATTTCCTCATGATTTACTAGACACTACACATTCATGGAGCATCGCAGCTGCATGATAATAACCCATCTGAGGGCTCGCCATAGAAGTCCTGGACAGAAGGTATCAAGTACTGCTCCAGGGTGTTCATGCATCTGCTTTATCATGAATTCTGAGCAATCTTTCTGTTTCCTGAGTCCACTTACAAAGCCGAGTTTCCTGAAAAATTAGACATGGGAGTTCTATTAAGAAACTGCCAATTGTATTTGGCCGGGACCACTGATTTTGAATGAAATAATCTTCCACAGAATAAGTGCATATGTGTGTATGTATATATGTCTGTATTTTAAGACATAAAAATAGTAATTTTATCAATACTTTTTAATCTGCCGTGTCCCTCACCTGAGTCATTAGACCAATTTTAGGGCCTAAAAATAGACTGAATAAATATTTCTAAGATGTTTGAGCACTTCCTAGCCTATTCTGTTTAGACCTGTTATTTCCAATTTATGGTTTCATTTTTATTTTGCTAATTAATGACATAATGAGGCCTCAGCTGAATTAGAAAAAGATTGGATTCAATCTGTAATGGTGCATTACAAGGAATGTTTTTTTCTCTGCTTAAGAGTCAAATAGGGGTGGAGAGCAAGTAGAGTCTTTCCCGTAAGTAAATTTAAATATAAATAGAAAAGTCTGTTGGGTTACAGGGTAGAGTTACAGTAAGCGTGTTGTGGTAGAAAAGAATGCCAGAGTCCCTGAAGCAGAATTCACTCCAAAGAGAAAAGGAGTCTTTCCCAAAGAGTAGATTTGCAGTAAAGGCTAAGGGTTGGAGAAGAGTGACTTGGAGAATCCTGACATCTGTATTTTTGAACCAGTCTTCAGAACACTCTGGTGGCATCCAGTGTGTCCTGGGAAGAACATGCCTGTGTGGATTGAAAAGCTATCTTTCTTGAGATGGAAGCATCAGAAGGCAAAAAGCAACCCTGTAACAGGCCTTCTGAACATGATCCAGAAGTAAGAATTGTAATGTAAGAAATACTCACAGCAGGAGAAAGTTTGAGAGCATCCTCGGGTGGGAAAACTGGTAAGAACCTGCCCTTTCACAGATGCAGAGAGAGCTGAGTGGAGGGATCATGTTGAGGCTATGCTCTGCCTGCCATGGGGAAGTACCAGCCAAGACAGAGTAGCCATACCATCAGCAGCAGAAGGGCGAGCTGCCTGGTGTGGGCAGAAGCACAGCATATTGTGGGATTTACAGAGGGTCATGGGGTCCGGGTGGGAAATTACCAATGGCAGTATGTTGAGTGAAAAGTCAAATGCTTACTTCTAGCACAATGCAGACTAAGATGACAGCAACCTAAATCTTACCCTCAATTTGTCCACTGCAGAGGCATTAGGGATACATAATCATTTGCAAAGCCACAAATGGAAGACTATCTTCATGTCTGTCTATTTCATCAAGAGACATGCAAGTGCACTTTTTTACAAGATGTATTCGTTCAAAAGCATGAAAAAACAAGGTAAATAATTAGAGAGCACATTAGAGAGGAACAACAGCTACTGGAATTTTTGAAGACCTGTGTTAGCTGAAATGTTATACATTATGCTCTATTATACATCCATTAACAGAGAAAATAAACATCATAGCACGAAGGAGTTGTTGATTCTTTCAGGTTTCAATAATCCATGAATTATTAATTCCTAGAATTACCCTTTTCAGACCAGTGTTTCTCAACAGCTGCCCTACTGACATTCTAGACTCGGTAATTCTTTCTTACGGGGTCTGTCTGTTTATTTCAGCATGCTCAGCACCCTCTCCGGCTTCTACTTCCCAGATGCCAACAGCAACCTCTAATCATGACAGTCAAGCATATTTCTGGACATTTACTTAATGTTCATTGCCAAATGTTCCTGGAGGGAAGAATTACTCCTACTCCCTGGTTAAGAATCACTGCTTTCAGGCCAAGAACATAATGTTTAAATTCAAACTTTCAGAACACATTCATCAGTTGGGGATTTAGCTCAAGTCGCAGAGCACTAGCCCAGCAAGTGTAAGGCCCTGAGTTCGAGCCCCAGCACCCACACATAGAACACATTCATTTCAGAATTGTTTAATGTAAATAATACAAATAAAAATTTTACATTACTTCTTAAGTACCATATAGAGTATATCATTCAGTTTTTAGAGATATATCTGGATTATCAAATCAACATAAATCATAATAATATGAATTCAATAAGTGGTATTCAGAAAATTGCTATAAAAGCAGAAAAATCATTAAAGCATACTTAAGACCCAAGTATAAAAATATGACTTCTACACTCTAGAGAGATTTTTGTTTATTGTGACAAATAATAATTAATTAAGCTGAATTGTTAACTGGTTGGTTGAAGAGACTTGTGAGGGATTAGTAAAGCACACTTCTGGGTGGTTTGGCTAGGTGATGGGTGTGACCTTGGGTACTGTATCTGGCACCTGGCCTCCTCCTCTTTGGTACATTTCCTTCCTCTATACTCTGCTTCCCACCCACGGGAACGCTGCAGCTTTGCTCCACTACACCCCTCCACCATGATGTTTCTGCTTAGGAGCAGCTTACCATGGACTGAAACCTCTGAAACCACGAGACAGTTTAAATCTCTCCTCTTTTAAATTTGTGTTGGTCATTTTGTTCCAGCTATGGGAAAGCCAACAATATGTTTAGTTTTAGCGTTGTTTTTTTTAAGCCCACAATAGTTGTAAAGAGAGTAAAACAGGAAAACCATAGTACTTTTTTCTGATTCTTGCACATTGTAAAAATAAAAAGTTTTCCTGTCACTTATAGTTTTTTTGTTTTAGGATGAAGTACATGATATGGAAAAGCAATCTGATTAAAATAAAAAGATGGCTCTTTTGTCTTAAATAACTGCTCTAGAGAAAGAATTAAGAGTTCTTTGTACTCACAGAATATGTTCTTCAAATTATCTACACAGAAACAGTTTAAAACAGATGAAGCTACAAAAATTGAGACATTATAAATGATAAACTGAGAAGTCTTTTCTCTGTTGAATTATAAAAGAAACTTACCAGAGAACAGTAAAAAAAATTTAATGTTCAAACATATGATTTTATTTCTTCTGCAAGAAAAGTAGGCTTAAAAATAAACTCACCTCTAGAGTCATAAAGATGAATTTTAAAACCAATAAAACCCATGGGTACAATCTTCAAAACTGAAGGGAAACATGGCTAGTACTCTTTCATTCAACACTTACCAATATATCTATGTTTCAGGGGGGGTTACTTATTTATTTATTTGCTCAAGACATTTTCTCTGTAACAGTAAACCTTAGAGAAAAGTTCGTGAAAATACTTCCTGGAAGAAACAAACATTAAAAGTTTAAAGCAGTGATTTCATACCATTGCTCAGATTAAGTTTTTTTATCTCCAGTATTACTGCATGATAAAGAAAATCAAATAAATTTCACTCATGAGGCTTTTCCCCAGAGCTTCTGATTGACAGTGAAAATGTCAGGAGAAGATAAATGCACATGTCCTGCGGTTGCTTTGAGTCTCATAACTAAGCATTTAACTCCTGCGGCCAAAGGAAGGAAAGGAATATTGGCTTCAGAAAGAACACAGCACAGCACCCGAGGAAGAGACAAGACTCAGATGGAGACAAGACTCAGATGGAGTGGTCGGCA
Organism: Hystrix cristata; assembly: GCA_004026905.1. Lineage (NCBI taxonomy): Eukaryota > Metazoa > Chordata > Mammalia > Rodentia > Hystricidae > Hystrix > Hystrix cristata. The sequence goes on from PVJO010009577.1 coordinate 39,768, forward strand.
CTCAGGGTGATGGCAGGGTTGAGTCTAATTTACTCATATTAAGATGAGATAGTTGTTACAGCATGGCAATAAATAAAATGTACTTAATTAATGGAGGTGCAAACTTTTAGGAAGCATATTTCAGGACAGACAGGGTAGAGTACACATATATTTTCCCTATTATTCTTAGGTACAACTAAAATTCCTGGGTATTTATAAACAATGCTAAAAGGTAGAGAGAAACAGGCTGCTTAGGGAACAGCAGATTTCACAAACAATGGGACAGTAAATGTGGAGATTTCTTTTAGCCTTCTGTATATACTAACTAGCCTAGGTGTCAAAGAAATTGGTAGCTTGGCAACTGACACCTTAATAAAGAACACTTTTTTTTCTACCCAAAGGACAGGGAAAGGAAGTCTAGGAAAACAATATTATTTTAGCAGTAATTGCTTTATTTCAGTTTAATTCATGGTGAACAAACTTAGTACCCTGTACCCATCAGCAAAGAACAAGGGATCCTTAACTTCTGCTTCTGTAGAATATAAAGAGTGCAACTGGGAATGGTGGTACACACCTGTAATCCCAGGTACTTGAGAGGCTGAAACAAGAGAATCACAAGTTTGAGGCCAGCCTGGGCAACTTAGAGATATCTTATCTCAATCAGTCAATCAATCGACCAATCAATCAATAGGGGTGGGTTGCATTTCAGTGGTACAGCACTTGCCTCATATAGTCCCAGCATGCATGAGCTGTGGTTTCATCCCCAGCACTAGGCTGGTAAAAAGAGTCTGCACATTCTTGTAGCAGTGATTGTTCTCTTAGTTCTTAGAAAGGATTTATTGCTAAATAAATAAGTAAATAGAGTTCAATCCTGTTTAATACCTTTTTCTACCTCATTAGCTCTCTTCAGATTCAAATTGTCACACATTCTTTAACTACTCATGAAGTAGAAAAGGTAAGATCCATATCCCAATCCTGTATCACAGAACAGTTTGTGCTTGATACATCTTGATGCTTTTTTCCACCTCTTCTATAAACCAAGTCATTAAATGTAGCTAGCATTCATTATTTCATCTTTGGTAACAACTTTGCATATTTCAAATTTAAAATAATAATGTCATTCCCAAAAGCCAAAACTGAAGCCTCTAGCTATACCTGGGTTTCCTTGAGCTTTATTTTGAATTGCCCATTTCAAGATAAGCTAATATTGATTTAATATAGAAATGACACTATGCTTTGTGGTTTTGCAGGGACAGATATAATAACAAGAGAAATAAAATTACATCCTTCAGCTTAGAGGTTTCTGTTGCAAGAAGTAGTCCAATTATTCCCATGTGTCTCAATAGTTTCTCTAGAACTTAGACCCCTACCAAAGTTGTTTTTTGGCAGGAGATAGAGGCTGGAGTGAAAGAGTCTATTATAAGAGATTTAAGTGAGTTATGCTAACAGGATGAAAAACATCTGAACCATTAGACTTGGATGTTAAGATATGGGAAAGGCGCTACAGGGGTATATAGACTTCACAAGTGACAGAAACAGAAATCCCACTTTATGCAGGTCTGGTATCATCTAATCCCTGAATTACTGACCTCCCTTTATAAGGAGGAAGACTTGGAAGCAGCAAAGGGAGGGTAATTGGTCAGCAGAGGGGACCAAGTACTCAGAATCATTAAATCTAGCTAATGCTGAAGGACTAGTTCTTGGCATCTCTACGACAGACCAGTCTTTCAAATTAAAATTGTACAGGCCTCAGAGTCCTGTACAATCTGATGAAAGAGAGGGACATACAGAAAGAGAGAAAAGAATTGGGAATAGAAAATGGGAGGGGAGAAGGAAGGAGAGAGGAAAAAAGAGAGAAAGAAGAACTAGGGAAAGAAGATGGAAGAGAGACAGAGGGAGAGACAAAGAGGGAGAAAGAGAGGGAAGTACCAATCAAAAATTCCTGTCTTAAACTCTTCATTTACATCTATCAAAACCGTCTTTTGATAGAACAGTTTAAAATTGGCATTAGGACAAGTTTTTGGTGGACCGACTGTCACAATGCCTTATTTGCATGAGAAAGAAGCCAAGTGAGGAATTTTGGAGACTAAAGGTTCTTTACCCTCATACTTGAAGGAGCTGTGAACCTGGTTACCAGCTCTGTTTTGCCCCGCAGAGTGTAATCTTTTCTGCCTTCAATAAACATACATTTTTGCTGCCATTTCTGTGTGTCTTGTCACATTTTGCATTCAAGCCACCAGGAATCTGGAAAAAATGCACACAGGACCCACCCACCATACAATAACACTGAGACTCTTTACTTGGGCCTACAAATACCCCAATAGGCAACTAAAAGTAGAACAAAACTTGACCTTCATGTTGTGAAACTCTGGGTCAAATCCCTCTCAGCTCTGCCTACAAGCATTTTAGTCATTTAGGAAGTGTCTTTTATTAGCCTAAATCTACCTAGCCTAGCTCACCACCCTTCAAGATTGAGAATACCTACCCGGAAATCTTCATTGCCCTATGTCTGCGGTTACCTTAGATTCCAGCACAGCCTCACTGACTGGATTTGCCGCTCAAATCATAGGGACTTCTCCCACGGAAAACAAATTAACTCACAGGTCACAAGAATTGAACTTGAGCTAGAAAACCATCTTTGTGATAATAATCAACTGGACCCTGGCTCAACTGAGTTAATCCTCAAAATCTGGCCTCCTGCTTTTGTGGGTGGGTTAACCTGAACACCTATATCTGTGTGTCCCATCCGGATCCTGAAACTGGAGTCATTTTCCGTCTCTTCGCATGCTTTTCAGTTAAAGCGTTTTCTGTAAATTCATGCTATGCTTTAGTTTTAATTTCCATTATCACTAAGGCAAGGAACCACTCTAGCCAGTGACATTTGGACAAACAATAGTGTCTATTTTAAATTCAATTTCTAAATGAAAGGGAAGCATCCTTCAAATGCTATTGGACTCTGAGCTCACATTATAAAGGAGAAGGCATATAGCAAATCAGCCAGGTAATTGCCAAGAGATATACTGGTTATTATTACAATGATTATGCTAAACAGAGCAGAAAGTACTACAGAACAGCCTAGGAAGCCCGTGCTACCTAGGAACAAGAGTCAGCCTGCACGGTGCGAAAGGGAGAGAATATGGTACTTTAAGCAGCCAAACCATTGAGTCATGGCAAGGGTGAAGGCAGTTGAAAGAACAGTCCTCCATCCATGGAACAGGACATCATAATTAAGGCCTTGATATAGACTATACTAGCAACTTATATAAAAAGTAAAACTCATAAAATTAGAGACAAATTGTGTAGATACCTACGAGAAAGAAACTGTGTCTAAACTGAATTTGAAAAATGCCAAGTGAAGAGAGGTTTAAAATGCATTTCAATCACTGGTATCACTATTCACAAAACTATGCATTAAGCAAAGAACTAAGGCAAGATTCAGAGACCTAGAGAGTATTTTCTCTCAACATTTCTTTAAAGATAAGGCCTCTAACCTAATTCCCATGCTCCTAAGTGCTATTCAAGCTTTTTGTCTCTCTGTGAGATTTCAGCCCATTATCTGTCCTTGGGCTCAGAGGGAAATTCCAGGCTTCTCAGGAGGACCAGGCCATGTTTCTGCAGCTTGGCATCCCCTTGCTTCTCTGTAAGGCCTGCACCCTGGAACACAGGAGGTTTGGCAATAGCCACAAATTCTGGTACATTTCACACCAGATTGTATGGGATGCACTTGCAAATCATGTCCTAGGAACAACCCTGCTATGTATATGCTCTCCAGGGTATATAAACTCTGTTGTGTTTGATAAAGTTTTAGACAAAATCTTTAATTGATTTTCATGAGGCAAAGTAATAATCTATTATTTGCAGGCCTGCTCACTCTTTCGGAAAACAAACGTGGTTTTTGATAGGCAATGGTGAGACAGGGAAAACCCATTACAATGAGACTTGCATTCTCGAGATAAAAATATAGCAGCTTTAGTATCATTTGAGAGTTTGTAGATAATTTAGAGGTTATTACTGGCTCTGCACATCTCAGTAGGGAGTAATGTTTCAGCATTCCTCTGACAAAATACACACAGCCTTTAGAGCATTTTATCCAGAATACAGTTCTCTTTTAAGACTGTCTTTGTCTTCTTAAAATAAAAAAAAATCAGCAAAGTATACTATATTTATTCATATATTTGATGCATTTATTTTAACAAGTAATTGAAAAAACAACTTTTTAGTTATTAGTTTGGTGTATTTAAATCCAACCACAGGGTTTGTATAGGTTACATAAAATATACTCTTATTTTGTAATTATTCATATCTTAAAAAAAGAAGAATGGACACTGGCTGGAGGACAAGAAAGGAAGAGAGACTGTTACTACGTCCTGTCTAAGAGCCTAACTGTGTTTCCGTTCTTTCTCTTTTTCTCTGTACTGTGGGGCTAAGAAAGGATAATGTTTAGAAATCCAATAATCTGCTAACCTTCCTTAACTTTGAACTAAAATCGAGAGTAAAAGCCTAAACACTGACAGAAAAGGAAATACTTCATGAAATATCACCTATCACAGGAAAGGCAGCAATTCTTTTTCCTCTTACTGACAAAACATTTGATCCTTTTCAATAATTTTAAAAGGCTTTGTTAAAGAAACAGAAACAATTATATAAAATAGACATGAGAATTTACTTTTCAGTAATTGGAAGAATTTCAATATATCATTTAAGAATGATTTAGGTAACTAAAATTAATAAACTTCTATATTCTTTCCCTATTTTAATGTGATAATATCATGGGAAATAGTGCATATTTGAGAGTAAATGAAAGCCACACAATTTTATATTTGCTTAATTAAAATTTGCCATGAGTTAACATTCTTAAAAACAGTGTAATTTAAAAGTAAGTTGGGCATCCACTTAGGAAACAAAAATAAAATTTATATCTTAAATTGTATATGCACATGTACCTACAATATAAATATATACTTTCTTACTTCCACACAAACCACTGTTAATTTCTACTTGTCTCCAGCAATTGCTTTCAATATAGAAGTAGTTTTATCATAAATAATGGCAGTAAGAAAATGAATAAAAGGAGAAATAGCTGAGTAGTAGAACTAGTAGTAACAGTAGCAGCATAAAATCTTTAATTATCCATATGTAAGCCCATTCGTAAAACTTGGTAGAGGGTTTTTCAATAGCAGGACTTATGTCCCATTGGTTTAAGTGGGAAAAATAACAACCCATTTTCAGCTTACCTAAATCTCTATAGAAATATCAATTATCATTCATTAACACCTATATAATATTCAATCAAAAATTCTTACAAAATGTAAATCACTTAAAATACCAGTTAGTTGTTTAACACTTACAAAACTGGGAATAGCTATATTCATTTCCAATTCTTTAATGATACTATGTTAGTGGAAATAAATTTTAGTTTTTTTCTACACTGTAGTAACAGATACTATAAGTTAAATAAGAAAGTAGTGAGTTTAAAGTATCCTTAAAATGTGCATAGCATTTACCAAAAAAATTAAAATTATATTATCATTCAACAAAGGAAGAGTTGCCTCAGTGATTCTGATGTTGAGATGAAGAAGATGGATCAATACTTGCTTCACTTTTGATTTCTAAATTGTTCAGTCTTGTATGAGATTTCAATCTCATGGACACTTTCAATAACTTGTTAACTCACACTTGATGGGAAAATGAGCTTTTTAATAGAATTATTTCTCTAAGTGTTTCCAGATGTTCAATGGTGTCTGCTATTAGAGCATAATGTCCATACTGACAGTCTGTCCATCACTGGTAAAAAGTTCAACAGTATTTCTAAAATATTACATCTTGAATGACATAATGAATGTTCCTCAAACCAATCACATCTTTTTATTTTTTATTATTTTCGGACATATATAAGGGATTATATGGATGGTAGATTGGTTATATGCAAGGACAAATATACCTAATTAATTTACTATTCTAAATATTTCTAACTTTGGGGTAATACATAGGTTTCTGTAGGCTTCTTAGCAAAATTCCCCCCTACTTTACTTCTGTCAGAGGCATCTCTACTTTCTCAAAATATATTTGAATGTAATAAAACAGAAAAGGTAATGTGAAAAAACAATAAAAGAGCCATTTATAATGCAGACTGAAAGATTTTCAATTGAGAAAAAAAATCAAATGATTTATTTAAAAATAAAAGAAATATACTAAGTGGAGGGATTGTGAAAAAAGATATATTCATATTTAGTGACAAATCAGATAGAGATAGGTGATAGGTACTGGCTTGAATATGTATAATGCGAAGTAACATGCATAGCAATAAATAATATTTCTACAACATATATCATGTTCACATATAATATATAAAGTTATATTAATCCAGCAAACAAAAGTTAATAATTAAACAATGCTATAAGAAAAATTTCTTAAAAAAAATACAAATCAAACTGGATCTTCTATGACAACCTAAAAAACTTGAGATGCATTGAGAAATAAATGTAAAACCAAAAACCAAAGGAAAAAATACCATAAGTAAAAATAGTAACTATTGTTTTGATTTGTGCCATGTAAATGGGTTAGGCTTAGGGTTAGGATTAGGGTTAAAAGTATCTGAAACATAAAACTCACTAATAAAAGAATATATCTAGACAAATACACAACAGTTTAATATTCCAACGGGGGAATGTAAGTAATTTTACCCCAGCACAGAAGTTAAAAGATAAACAATATAAATATGAAAAAATTTTAATAGATATAAAATATAGTAAGATGCGAAATGTGACACAGTGTAAAGTAGAAGTAGTAAAACTATAGTTTTTGCATGTAATAGGAATTATTAGGTTAAAATGCAGAGTTATAATATATTTTGTGTAAGCTCTTAAACTATTTAACTAAAATAACTATTCTTTCAGTAAAATAAGCTCAAAATGTTTCATTTTGGATGAGTTTTTCCCCTTTTGTTACCATGCTCACTGCATTATCTTTATTTCTGTAGCTCAATATTCCATAAACTGCTCTGAGATTACACTTTTGAAACATAACTTTGTCTACACCATAAAGTGCTTTTGTAGAAATGTTTATTCAGTTTACACTGAGTTTTACTTTCAGCGTAACCTCTATCATGGACTTATAATTCATATTTAATATGTCTTTAAATACCTTTACAAGTCTGTGTTACAGCGGAGTATATTAGTTAGTGCTTCTTCCCTGGCACAAAGTACCACACACCTGTATATTAGGGGAAGAAAAATTTATTTTGGTTCATGGTTTGAGAAGCTTCAGTCCATGGATAACTGGCTCCAAGGCAGATATATCATGGAAGAAGGGTGTGTTGGAGCAACGGTGCCCACTCCATGGCAGCCAGGAAGCAGAGCACCGTGAAAGAGTGCCAGCAAAAGATAAACCTCCAAAGGCATAGGCTCAGGGATCCAGTTCCTCCATCTGTGTCTCTCTTCCTAACCACACATTCAGCTATAAAAATCAGTAGATTATATCAGAGAAACAACTCAATGTGCACTGATGAGTGTCTGATTTATTTCACTTAAGAGTATGTTCTCAAGGTGCATCCATTTACCTACAAAAGTCTTTAGTTTATCCTTTTTATGGCATAGTAGTACTCCATTGTGTAGAAAAACCACATCTTCTTTAGCCATTCATTAGTAATTGGGCATTTAGGTTGTTTCCAAGTGTAAATAAGGACAAAGAGGTATAATCGATATTATGTTAAAAAAAAGTATTCAAAAGAGAAGAGAACTAGATAGGGAGAAGGGCAGAAAGAAGGAAGGGGAAAAGAAAAGAAAGGAGAAAGAGAAAACTGTAAATAAACCTGCTGCAAATAGGGAAGGGAGGAAGGGGTGGGGAAGGGGGAAAACCAAGATATATCATGTACAGGTACAAAATAACCATGTTGAATATGATCATTATGTATACAATGTTCTTGGGAAAAAATAATAAAACAAATCAGTAGATTAATCCACTGGTGAGTACAGGCCGGAGTGATTAAACTGCCTCTCCATGTGCTCACTTCAGCAGCACAAATACTAAATCACCTCTCCAGGAGTCTCTTAATCCAATCAAATTGATAATTAAAATGAACTGGCAGGAGTGTACCCTTTGGCAATGTAACACTTATTCACATCTCCTTAAATCATAATCACCAAGTAAACACAATAACATAACACTTAATGATCTTACATACAACCAAAAATGCAGCACCACATTCCCCAAGTTTCAACAATTCCAACATTGCTCAGAAGTCTAAGTACAAAATCTATTCTGAGATCCAAGGAAACTATTAGCTGGGAACCTCTGTAAAACTAATGGAGCAGGTTATAAATTCCAAGATACAATGGCACGGAGAATAACACTCCCATTCAAAAAGATAATGGTAGAGGGACAGAAATGAATCAAATAAAAACAAAACTAAAACCCATCAGGGCAAACATTAAGACTTGTAGATCCATGTGCAACATTCCGGACACATGGTAGTGAGGATCTGGCAACATGACCTCTATGATAAGGCTGGTTATGTTCCACATGGCCTCTGCCCTGGGCTGGCTCCCCTCACTACTTGTGGCTCTCCTTGCCATCTCCACCTCCCTGGTGCCTCATATCAACAACTTCACCATCCTGCAAGGGGCTCCTGCCAAGGACTCAGACAACTCTGTCACACATTGTCTGGCCCCGCAGGTCTCTCTTTGAAGTCTGGGCAGAAGGCTCTTTGACCACACAACTCCAGAATTCTGTATGCCTGTACAACCAGTATCACAGGCTGACACCAAGGTCTGCGGCCAGCTTGAGCATACCGGGTCCCCTTGCAGTAAGCACTCAGTGACCAATAAAGGCCTGAATGGCTGACGTTGGGTATATTCTTTCCTAGACAGTGCTTCTGTAGGGTTCCCTCTTCTCAAATGAAATGTTTATATTTTTGTACCCTTCACCCTATCATGAGTGAGGTCTTTCTGATTCTTGAGATGCCCTCAACACAGCTTTCTTCTTATGTTCAAAACTGGTTTCTTTTCAATGGTGCCAATCCCTTCAGCAACTATACCTCCTTTGGCCTGAACTTTACATGTGGTTTTTTTTTCAGGCAAAAATTCAAGGTTTTCAAATCTTTCTGCTATACTTTTTGTTTCCAACTCTTACTATAAATCTATCTAAAAGCAACTAGTAGCATACATGCCACTGCTGGCTTGTTGGGCTGCCCTGAAATTTTCTTTACCAAATCAATTAGTCTATTTCCCTTAAGCTCAGCCTCACAAAAAAACTTAGAACATGGATGAAACACAGACAAATTCTTTGCCAGAATGACACACCACAGCCTCTAGTCCAGTCGTGTCCTTACTCTCACCTGAAATCTCATGAGCCTGATCTTTACTGTTTGCTCTTCTATCTGCCTTCTGGTCATCTGAGCTGTGGCCAGAGTCACCTATCAATCTCTGCTTACAACACTCCAGGGTTTCTCTAGCAACCCTGTAACTCCAACATCCTCTAGCAAACTAGTTCCAAAGGGCTGGTAAAGTTACAGCAATGGCCCTATTCCTGCTACCAATTTTCTATATTGGTCACATTTCCTGCCAATGCCACAAAATATGTGGTTTCAGTCCATGATTATTTGTTTCCAAAACAAAAATGTCATAGTGGAAAAGTATGGTGGGATAAAGCTGCACACTTTATCGCAATCAGAAAGCAGAACACAGGGAAAGCATACCAGTGAGAGATGTACCCTGTAAAGGCATGAGCCCAGTGAGTCACCTCTTCTAACCGGGCCCCACCTCCCAACAGCCACATGTAGCAGTGAACATGAGTAGGTTAATGAGCATAGTACCCCCATGATCAATGACCACTGCCTTTCTTAATCCTGACAAGATGAAATCAAGATACAGATTACAGAAATATTACTATGGTTTACATCTAGATGTTCCCCAAAACCTCATGTACTCATAGGTATGGCTTCTGGGTGATGGCTGATTCACAGGGGTGTGATACTCATCAGTTTACAGCTAAATGTGATGCTAAGAGGTGCCGTCTGGTCAGAGGAGGTGGGGTTCACAGGAGGATTGGCCTGGAAAAGGGTATCTCCATCCCTCCCATCCTTAATCCCCTTCTCTGCTTCCTGACTGCCATGCTGTAAGCAAACCTCCTCTGCTATGCCCCTCTGCCATGCTGCCCTGCCTTGGAGCCAGTGGACTATGGATTGAAACCTCCAGAAACGGAACCAAAATAAACCTTTCCTCCTTTAAATTGTGGATGTTGGGTATTGATTGCATCTCAGTGGTGAGAAAGTAACTAAGACAGAGTTTGTTAGCAGAGAAAGGGGTTGTTGCTGTGACTACCTAATCACATGGCTCAGAAGCCTTTAGAACTGGTTGGCAGGAAAAGTTTTGAAGGTTTTGGGGATGCTGGCTGGAGAAGCAGCCCTAGAATGTTGCAATCAAGCTAGATGGGATATTCTAGTCACAGCTCAGAAGAGAATGCTGATAAAAATTGAGCTGATAAAGACCAAGCTCAGGAGGCGTTAGCTGGGAACAGACTGCATTCGCAGTTCGACTCCAGGCCACATAAGAAATGCTGTGGCACAAAATTTGTCTGCATTTTGCTCATGTCCTACTAAGACTCTGAGAGAGACTAAGATTGGTGGACTAATGTGCAAGAGGAAATTATAAGACAGTCTAATATTGACGCTGTGGCATGAGTACTGCTGGGGAATTTTGTCCACTAATACCTTGAGAATCGAGAGAAAAAGACATAGCTGAGTAATTTTAAAACTTTTACATTTGGCCAGAAAGGAAGCTCGGGTAAACTTGGGGCCTGCAAAGAAGCAGCTTGCTAAAAAGACTGTCATTTTAAAAAGCCAAGTACTTTATAAGAGAACAATGGGGAAAACACCTTGAGAGTATGTGAGAAACCAGCAAGGCCCCACACTTGGCAGGCTCAAAATTGCAAAAGTGTAACTCTGTTATGAGAAGAGAACCCCAGGGCACCCCATTAGAGAAAAGTCACTTAGGGAATTGATTCTCTGGGATTCAGTTCACCATGCCCAACCATCCAGGCATTCAGAGGCCTCTGTAACCCCTGGCAAGATGCAAAAGGGCCTGGCTACTGCTCAGGGTGGTGGCAGACCTTGGCATCCTGCATCTGGTGCCGGTTTCATGGCATAGAGAATGCAAGAGCTGTGGGGTCAGGGGGCTTCCACCCAGATTCAGAAGACCTGGGAATCCAGGAAGTATGTCCCTGATAGGGCAATAGGTGAAGCTGTGAGGACGAAACAAAAAGTGCTGTGGAGTCCTCAGGATGTTGAAAATAACAGGAATGTGGTATGTCTGAGGAAAGCTGCAAAGAATGAGTAAAGCCAGCCCAACAGACCCCATGAGGGTTACAACTAGCACCTGCGCCACAGGGCTGGGGCCACCCAAGCCCTTTGGAGTTCACATCTCACCACAATTTGCCCAGGGTGTTGAACATGGAACTTTAGGGCTTAACCTTTTCCCTGCTGGGTTTTGGTCTTGCTGTGGTTCCACTGGTTTCTTTTTTGTTTTGTTTTTTGACATAGTGTCTCATGATGTAATTCAGGTTAGCCTTTAACTTACTATGCAACCCAGACTGGTCTGGAACTTGCAGAAATCCTCCTGCATCAGCCTACAAAGTGCTGGGATTACAGGTATATACCACCACATCCAGCAGTTCTTCTGATTTTTATCTCTGTTTCTCCCTTTTGTAATGGGAATGTTTAACCTTTGCCTTTGTATGTTGGCAGCTTTTAAATTTATTTTGATTTTTACAAAGTCTCACAGCTAGGAATTTGTCTTAAATCTCAGAAGAGACTTTGGACTTGGACTTTTTATCAATTCTGAACTGTTAGAATTTTGGCATCACTTAGAGATGAACTAAATGCATTTTTCATAAAGAGATGTGTGTGAATACTTTGGGGGCCAGGAGTAGAATGTTATGGTTTGTATCTGCATGTACTCCCCAAAGTTCTCCCTTTTTCTCTACTTCCTGATTCCTGTGCGATAAGCAAGCCTCGTCTGTCATGCCCTTCTCACCATCCTGCCCTGCATGAAGCCAGCCAACTATGGACTAGAAGTTCTACAAACTGTGAGCCAAATAAACCTTTCCCCCTTTAAACTGTAAATTCGGGTATTATATCTCAGAAATGAGAAACTAAGACAGACATGTTCCACTCTTTCCTATTCCATATCTGGGGGAAATTTCTTTCCCCAAATACTATTCCCTCCCTAATTCTGCTAATTAAAAACTAACATGTATTTCTAAGGAGTTCACTTCATTATTATTTTTGACATCTACTTTCTCCTACTTCTGACCTAACTAGAAGTTATTCATTGCTCTTTTGAAACCTGTAATGTGTTGTAAAGCACAGGTGTTCTCACCTCAAGCCACTTTGTGAATAGTCATTTGTTTGTGATGTTATTTACATTTATCAGTCATCAGAGATTCAATTACTGATACCTGGAGGATAGAGCATAAAAGTGAACAAAACGGAAACACAGGCATTAATACCTACATACACACATGCATACAACACAATAAAGCAAAAAAGTGAGTGAGGAATAGATAATTATTTAAATTGCTTAATAAATGCATACCCAACCAGGAAATGAACAGGAGGAAAGTATCTGCATTAGATTAGATCCACCTTGATATTTTTCTTTGGGTTTTCACGATAATTTTGCCTACATGTAGTTTTCAATTTATAGGCTTATTCCAGAAGCTAACTCACCTTTCAGATGCCACAGTAGTCTTTTTCAAATCCCCCTGTTATAAGTTACTTGCAAACTACTTGATACTGACCACGAGCCGCTGCAGCTTTTAGCACAGTACCTACCAAAAAGTTTTTGTTCCACTATATGAAACATGAAACTCCTTCATTGAAATTTCAAACGAGTTATTTCCATTGAAATTTCTACCTGCACTCATGAATACTAACAACCTGATAGGTATGGTCATAATTCAAACAGGACAAAAAAGTCCTATTTTTATGTCAGTAGTTGAAGCACTTACATGCAGACAACAAAAAATGAACATGCTGTTCGAAACTACATCTTATAAAATTTTGAAAATTCTGTATTCTGTTATAACAAAATAACAAATATTTGGAACTGAAAAATTTCTGCCAAAACTAGTGCAAGACTGGGAGTATAATAGCTGTACCACTCCTTTTCTGGCACTTGTCAATCCAAGTGGTATCAAGAATACAAATTTCCATTTCAGATTAAGAAAACAAAAGTATTTGATAGAATTAAGCTGATTTCTGTCTGCTCATTTTATAGTAACAGATTTCTGAACAGATTTTTATAGCAGATGTTTCCCACATAGCCTTGTGACAGGGATCTATGGAGCCTGTGTCTCTGTACTGACACATTTAAAAGAACACACACAGATATTCTGCATGGCTTCTGCCACTAAATCCTTATTTCATAGTATTATCTCTAATCAAAGAAACTTTAAAAATTATTTTACTAATCATTTCAAATTTAGAACTTAATTTTAAATCTTGTTTAAAAATATACTATCAGTAAGTTTATTCTAAAATGTTATTAAATCACAACATGAAAAAACTATCCAACAATCACAGTCATTTTTTAAAAGTATATTTTCTTTAAAATGTGACTGTAAGTGTTAATACAGATCTTAAGTTTTACCATTACTCATTATGCCAAAACCTGATTTGCAAAAGAGCAATAAGAGTTACTTAGGTATTCAAACAGAAAGCATTACCCACAGATCACTAAGTGTTTCATGCACAGAAACAAGCAGCAATACCTAATTTTCATTCCATTTGAGTATGTGTTTAATGTTGTAAATGTAACTTAGTTTTATTCATTTCTGGAAATCAGCCACCAAATAATTCTCACTTTATTATGTAGTTTTATCATATTTATGTTTTTGTTTTTCAATGATAGGATTTATATATGACCATAATTTGGGCCAGAAGGAAGATAACATAAGGTACATTTGCTGTTTAAGACTATGTCACAACTCTTTTGGTCCATCATCTGACTCAGTTAACAAAACTAAATGAAAGATTAATACTGTTAATAAAAGCTTAAAAGGTCCCATCTCTCACCATTCCTTCAGTTGTTAGACAAAAAATGTTCTCTGTACAACCATCTAAAGAGTTCATGATAATTAATCGTTACAATCAGCTATGTGTTAGTGTTAGAAATGTTAGTGACTCTACACTCGCTATCGGAACCAAATCCAATGTAAAATATTTGGTATTACAGTAGTATCAGTACTAAAAATATGTCCAAAATATCTGTATAAGCCAAAAGTAGTACATGTCACAGTTAGATGATTAAACTAAAGGATTATTTCAAAGATACCTATTTGAACTTGTGATGTGCTTATGTGTATGCCTATATACAAAAGGTGTAACCAAAATATACTATGAATGTTTACACTGAAATACTCTCCCTCGCTTCAAACATACTTATCCCATCATTCTTGCCATTTCCTTAAGCCATTCTAAAAGTTCTTCTTCCCTGTATTAATGAGGTGTAATCAAATAACAATAAATATTGCAACGAGTGTCATCCATTGTAAAGTCAGGCTCTTAAAAGCATTACCTGTGTCCTCACCCACTTTATTCACTTTACCTGCCACGGTGCAAAGTCAAAACGACCATGAAAGGTAAATATTTTTAATCATTTTAGGGCACTGAAGTAGTCACAACAGAGCAACTAAAGATAATCATGAAAGAGGACTTCCAAAAATGTTTCAGAAAGTGGCAAGAAAGATGGGATAATTGTGTTGGAAGTGAGAGTATTTTGAGAAGAATTAATGGCAATATGTCTTTTACTGTAATAATTTTTAAAAATGTAAACATTCACCATATTTTGTGTTTATACCTCATATGTATTTTTTTCTTCATATGTACATTTAAATGACAAATGTTTATAAAAAATATTAGAACTATAAAATCTCATATAATGTATTTGTAAAAGATTTTACTTATCTAAATAGTTTATAATAACTAGCACAACCTAATATTAACTAAAATTTGACAGGTATGGCTAAAATATATTAAAAAAAAATCTCTGAAGATCTTAGCCATGTCTGTTTTATCTTTTACATTATCTTTTAATAAAAACAGAAGGTTGGTGTTCCAGTTTCACATTTATCGGTACATAAAATTATGAGAAATATTTCCTCTGTGAGCTTTGCTGGATACATTTATTGTCTGTATCATAAAGCAGTGAACAACATCAAAAAATTTATTGATAGCTACAAATCAACTCAATATTAATTTATAATCATTTTGGGATCTGGTGAAATAGTTCACTTAATGATGACAAAGACATAAACCAAGAGAACTTCATGAGAATTACTAAACTACTTCATGGGATCAAAGATTTTCTGAAAATAAATTTTTAACTCTTAGGAATTAAATTTTAGCTCATAAAACTTTGTGTCATTCTTCAAGTAAATAGTAAAACTAATCAATGCACTGAGCTTATATTTTCTAATTATTTGATGAATTACTGGCATTGAGGCTTAAGTATAATGTATTACTGTAGCAAATGACTCATTACTGATCTCCTGAACTTAGTGGAATCCCTCAGCTGAAGAGCAAAACATTCACTAGCAATGATTTTTGTCTGTTTACCTATTTCCATCTCTGACCTTTTATGAGACTGCCTCATGCCTAGTTTCCATAGCTCTTCCTTCAGAGTCCACTGCAAGTTTTTAAGAGCCTTCTAATTAAATGTCTTCACAAAGCAGTTCCATCTCATTCCATTTCTCGGCTTTTTGCTCAGTGTAGTTTCATTTAGCTAATTTCCATCTGAAGAGAACTAAGCCTGATAATGTACATGACCTTTTTCTTCCCTCCTAGATGAAAAGGAGAAGGAAATACAGCATTGTAGAGTCCTGTAATCTTGTGGCATCAAGATTAATTGCAAAACAGACCAATTATGACAATATTCTTTAAGAAGGAAGAGTGAAACTTGCTACGGTTAAGTAAAAGCAGGTACTACAGGAGTTGCTGGACCACACCCAAACATGACCTTCTCAATTTTCTTCTACATCCCCTGTGGAAACAAAGTAATTTGATTACGGCTTTGAAGAAAATGGCTTTTTAGATCAGCCCTCTGCATTATTCTGCTTTGTTTTGACATCTCTTTCAATTTGGTGGAAATTAAAGCAAAGTAATGCTGAAGTCGAGCTGTCACTCCAGTGACCCACGTCTTTCTTTAAGAACCTGGTTCTTTGATGTGCCAGTTAATCCCTTCAGGTGGAAGTTGAGACAATTTTTGATGACAGGAAAATTTTTAACAGAAAAAGAAGAGGGTTAGTATACCTTAGGACAGACAAGAATGAGCATACATGTTTCAACATCTTAGTAAAACAATAAATAATTGTTCTTTTAATTATAGGCTACTATAACCTCGGGCATCTTAAATGTTTAACATAACAAATTAATAGCGGTAGTAGTGGTAGAACACTGGAGGGCTGAGGAATCAGTCCCCTCACCCACTTGAGCCCAAGTGGCACCCAAGGACCATTATACGTAACCACACACCAAAGCACACACTCTGCTCTTTTTCTTCTGTCTAGCTCTTGAGCCTGAAAGCCCATTTGTCTGTGCAGTGCTCCTTTTCTGTTATCCCAGCACCATTTCTCTGTTCATGATCTTCAATAAACGTAGCTGCTTTTCTTTCACCATTGCATGTACGTTTTATAATTCTTTGCTTGCAATACACAGACCCTGGAATATATCTGTCTGATCCACCATGTGGTAACAGTATTGAGGGATTTTTTTTTAATGGAAAGTTAATTAGACACTTCCAATTGAGAGAACATAAACAGATCTTTTAAATGGCCACTGAAGTTAATGCATTTTGCTTTCACACACAAACACATACGCTCCTCTATTGTATTTGAACTTCCTATCTATTAGATCTGGCTCTAAAATGTGTGCCTAACATACAATATAATCACACAATGATCAATATGTTATGAAAAGATAAAAAGGTTTAACTTCTTGTTGGATTTTAGGAGAAGTTACTGAATCATTTTCATAACTATTCTTTCATTTCTCTAAGTAATTCTACAAATAATAATCATAGAATAGGAAAATATAAGGGCTAAACAGTCATGAGTAAAAGATACCTCAGAGCAAGTTTTTGAAAACTAAATTTAACTTTAGAACCAACAGTTACATATATATAAAAAAAAATCCAACAGTGTTCCAAATAATATGCCGGCTATTATACAGGGATAGTAAAGCTATATATAGGATATTTCAGTCAATAAGATTTTTTCATAACTGTTGAAGAAATAATTTAAACTACTCCTTATAGAACTACATTATATATCAAATGAACATACAACTTCTATGTTCTCATAATCTTACTATTGAGAAACACACAACTTCTATATTTTAAAATATTTCCCAGGAAGGACGGCAATGTAATATGCCAATTTTGTTTGAATTTAAACAATTTCTGAATATAACTTGTTTGAAATACCTGCACAGTTAATTTTTTATAATATAGAATTACAAAATAAACATTTCCTACAAAATAAACAAACAAAATAAACATTGTGCAAATTTTTATTTCTATAGACTATTTTTCAAACCCTTACTTTTCTCAATTTGATGCTAAGATTCCCAAATTCCTTTATACTTTCCTATAAAACTACTTACACTCTTTTATTACTTAACAAGTGCTTATTTAAGTATCTGAATATACCTGTGCTCATGGGGCAGGCAATTAGAACTGTTTAATATGGAGGAAGATAGTCTCAGTCTTCTAAGGGCACAATGTAAGTGAGTAACTCAGGACTAAGGACGATCTCTATGAAAGAGGACACTTTGCCATGGTATCCACACCACAAGCTCACTGCAACTTTTTCTTGGTGCTTGTCAATATGTTCAAAGAATTTATTATTCCATATAAAGTATTTAATATATGTTATATATATTAAAATATATGTAATTTATTTATATATGTATCATAGGTATCTCCTCATTCCTACAAGTGAAAATAAAAGATATTTCTCATTTATATTCTCTTTTTTTTTTCCTTTTAATACAAGATCTTACTATGTAGCCCAGGGTTACCTCAAACTTGCCATTCTCCCATCTCAGGTTCCCAAAATCCAGGATTACAGGGTGTACCACCATGTTTAGCTTCATTTATATTCTTCTTTCTGTACCTATCTCAGTGTGTTGCATAATATTTTAAATTCCTCTCCTATCAAGGAAATTCAATTGGATTTTTTTAATTGGATAATTTTTGACACCACTGCTAAGATGAAATATCTCTTAGCTAATGCTGTTGGAGACATAAGTTACTTGCAAAGGTGACTACAGAAAAGCAAACTTCAGAAGGCCAGTACAAAGCCTGAATAACTTATCAAGTTTGAAATGGGACAACTGCAGCCATGATATCCCAGAGACAGGAGCAGGGCTAGAAAAAACCAGGAAGACAAAAACTAAGGCTAATTAACTAATACCAAAATATATATGGAGCAACTGCAGGAAGCAGAGAGAGCCTGTAGCTGGTTTTATTCCCCAGTTTAAACAAATTGCAAGAGGCCAGTCATGTTTAAGGGATCTGAGGCAGTCTGGATACTAAATAAACATCTCCTGCTTGAATAGCGATTGCAAGGTTGCTAAAAATAATGTAGGAGAAAGGTTAGGGAATCTAAAGTCATTTTTTAAAACTGGTACAACAACTGAATAAATTCATGACCAACAACTGAAGAAATTCGTGACCACCAAACATTTATACAGAATATTTTGAAGGATATCCTAGAAAGGCAAAAAAAGGAGACTATAATTTCAAGGACATTAATGAAAATAATCCACCACTCAAGATAAATAGTTGAACAGAGGGAAAAAAATGGAACCAGCAACAGAAAAGGACTATGACAAAGACAAGTCAACGTATAACAGTTATAAACATCAATATAAATGGTCTAAACTCACCAATCAAAAGAAAAAGACTGGCAGAATGGATCAAAAAAGCAGGATCCATCAATATGCTGCACACAAGAAACACATTTAACCCAAAAAAGAAATTCATAGATTGAAAATCAAAGGATGGAAAACAGTACTTCATGCAGTCGGAACTCAGAAAAAACCAGGTGTAGCTATCCTAATCACAGACAAAGTGAACTTCAAACCAAGACTGGTGAAGAGAAACAAAGAATGTTACTACATACTTGTTAATGGAAAACTCCAAGAGAAAGATATAACAATCATTAGTATTTATGCACCAAATACCAGGGCACCTAACTACATAAAACAAATATTATTGAACATGAAAAATCAAATAAACACTAACACAATTATAATTGGAGACCTCAATACACCATTGTCACAAATAGATAAACTAGACAGAAAAATCAACAAAGAAATTTAAGAACCAAACCAAATCTATGAACAAATGGACTTAGTAGATGTCTACAGAGGGTTCTACTCCTCAACAGCAGAATACACATTCTCCTCAGCTGCACACGGGATTTTCTCAAAAACAGATCACATATTGCTCAGAAAGCATGCTTATGTAAATTCAAAGGAAGTGAAACTATTTCATGCATATTATCAGACCACAGTGCAATGAAATTGGAAATCAATGGCAGTACAAACCAAAAGAAAACCTACATAAACATGTGGAAATTAAATAACATCCTTCTGAACAATGGATGGTCATGGATGAAATTAAAGAAGAAATTAGCATTTTCTACAATTAAATGATAATGCCAATACAACATACCAAAACATATGGGACTCAATGAAAGCAGTGCTACAAGGGAAATACATAGGGTTGAATTCCCACATTAGGAAAACAGGCTGAGCTCAAGTAAACAACCTTATGTTGAACCTCAAACTTCTAGAAAAAGAAGAACAAATCAAACTCAAAGCTCACACCAGACAGGAAATTATAAAGATCAGAGGTGAAATTAATGCAATTGAAACTAAGAAAACAGTACAAAGAATCAATGAATCAAAGAGTTGGTTCTCCGAAAGATTAAATAAAGTTGACAAACCCTTGTCAAATTTTACCAAAAAAGGAAAGAAAAGACTCAAATCCATTCAATTAAAAGTGAAAAGGGGGAAGTCACAACTGACCTTGCCCAAATCCAGAAGATCATGAGTCCCTACTTCAAGAACCTGCACTCAGACAAGATGGAAAACACTGAAGAAATGGGCAGATTCCTAGATGTATATGAATTACCAAAGCTGAATCAAGAAGAAATAAAAATACTAAATAACCCAGTATCAGTCATTGAACTGAAGATGTAATTAAAAACCTACCAACAAAGAGAAGCCCAGGTCCTAATGGATTCACAGCTGAATTCAACAAGAAATTTAGAGAAGATCTAATACCACTACTTCCTCAAACTCTTTAATGAAATTGAAAGGGAAACAATACTCCCAAAATCATTCAAGGAAGCAAGCATCACCTTGATACCAAAACCAGAAAAAGATCCAACCAAAAAAGAGAAATACAAGCCAATTTCCCTAAGAACATAGATGCAAAAATACTCAATAAGATACTGACAAACAGAATGCAACAAATCATCTAGAAGATTATAAATTATGGCCAAGTAGGAGTCATTCCAGGGATGCAGGGATGGTTCAACATATGCAAATCAATAAATGTAATACACCATACCAACAGAGTCAAGGACAAAAATCACATGATCATCTCAATAGATGCAGAAAAAGCATTTGACAAAATGCAACACCCATTCATGATAAAAATCCTACAGAAACCAGGAATACATGGTCTATATCTCAATCTGAAAAAAGCCATCTATGACAAACCAATGGCCAATATTATATTAAATGGTCAAAAACTGAAAGCTTTCACTCTAAAATCAGGAAAGACAAGGTTGTCCAATATCACCACTATCATCCAATATGGTTCTGGAAACATTAGCCAGAGCAATCAGGCAAGAGAAAGAAATAAAAGAAAGACAGGAAAGGAAGAAGTTAAATTATCATTATTTGTGGATGATATGATACTCTACATAGAAGATGCTAAAAACTCCACCAAAAGACTTCTAGATTTAATAACTAAGTTCAGTCATGTAGCTGGATACAAAGACAATACTCAAAAATCAATAGCATTTCTATACACAAATAACAAACTCAGTGAGAAAGAAATTAGGGAAGCTACACCATTCACAATTGCAACAAAAAAACCCCTGAAATATTTAGGAATCAATCTAACAAAGCAAGCAAAACATTGAAAACTACAGTAATCTAAAAAAGGAAATTGAAAGGGATATCAGAAAATGGAAAGATATCCCATTTTCCTGGGTAGGAAGAACAAACATAGTGAAAAATGGCCATATTTCCTAAATTATTACACAGATTTAATGCAATTCCAATCTAAATACCAAAAGCATACTTCACAGAATTAGAGAAAGCAATCATAAAATTCATCTGGAACCAGAAGAGACCAAGAATAGCAAAAGTAACTCTGGGCAACAGGGGCAAGGCAGGGGGCATCAGAATCCCTGACCTGAAAATATACCATAAAGCTACAGTGATAAAAACAGCATGGTACTGGCAAAAAGACAGACCTGAGGATCAGTGGAACAGGTTAGAAGATACAGGAACAACTCCAAACACACTCAAATATCTCATCTTCAACAAAGGAGCCAAACACCCTCACAGGAAAAAGACAACCTCTTTAAAAATGGTGCTGGAAAAATTGTCTGTCACATGCCAAAAACTAAAACTAAATGCATGTCTCTCCCTGTGTACTAAATTAAAATCAAAGCGGATCAGAGATCTAAACATTAAAACAGAAACACAAAATTTGCTGGAAGATAGAATAGGAAGAACTCTTGAAGACATAGGGGTAGGAAAAAAGTTTATGACCAAACCTCACACTGCATGGGAAATAATACAGTGAATCAGCCATTGGGATCACATCCACCTAAAGAGCTTTTACACAGCAAAAGAAATCACCAACAGAGTGAAGAGACAACCCCCGGAGTGAGAAAAAAATTTTGCCAGCTCTTTCTCAGACAAAGGTCTATCATCTAGAATATATAAAGGACTCAAAAAAAAATTAGAGCCCCAAATTTAAAGACCGAATCCAAAAATGGGCAGCAGAAATGAACAGACACTTCTCAGATGAAGAAATACAAATGGCAAATAAATATATGAAAAAGTGTTCAATATCACTGGTTATTTGAAAGATGCAAATTAAAACAATGCTAAGATTCCATGTCAATCCAGAAAGAATAGCTTTTATCAAGAAATCAACCAATAACAAATTCTGGCAGGACTGTGGGGAAAAAGGAACCCTTCTCCACTGCTGGTAGGAGTGTAGACTGGTCCAACCATTGTGGAAATCAGTGTAGAGATTACTCAAAAAACTACAACTAGAGGTTTCATTTGACCCAGCTATTTCTCTTCTTGGTATCTTCCCAGAAGAATTAAAAACATTGTATCACAGCGATATATGCACAATCATTGTTTATAGCAACACAATTTGTAATAGCTAAGCCTTGGAAACAACCCAAATGTCCAGAACCTACTGAATGGCTAAAGAAGATTTTTTTTTAATACAATGGAGTACTACTCGACTATAAAAAAGGATAAACTTGAAACATGCATAGGTAAGTGCATGCATCTCAAGAACAGTTTTGAAATAAATCAGACCAGACACACATTAGTACATATCAAATTGTTTCTCTAATAAAGGTAAAAAGATATAATATATATTGTGAAAAAGGATAATATTCAAATAGGAAGAGAAATGGAGAGGGAAGAGGAGAGATGAAGGAAGGGGAAAAGAAAAGAACAGAACAGAAAAAGGGTAACGTGGAAAATGTAAATAAATCTATTGTAAGTAAGAAGGGCAGGGGAGTGGAATGGAGGGGTGAGGACGTGGGGTAACCAAGACATATCACGTACAGTTACAAATTATGATGAATGTGATCATTATGTATATCTGCAATGTACCAATATACATTCTTGGTAAACTTAAAAAAAAAAAAAAAGACTGATACAGTCACTCAGAGGTTGAGTCAGAGCCAATATACAACCGGCCAGTTTATATCTAAACAGATTCTGCTCACTCTTAGATAGTGTACCTTTTCTTCCAGTATATTTATTATACCTCAAAATGGTATATTTCAACCAGTATGAATATCTTTTTTCTTACTTATAACTAAAAACATCTCAGTTAGTACAAAAAATAAAAACAGGTACTTTTAAGTAACAATAGAGTTCCTGGGTAATATAAATACAGTAAGAAGAAGTGAAAGAGAATAATTCTGTTAACATTAATATCAATGAAATGAAATTCTAACTACTAAAACCCAACTCTTAACAATGTAAAATCCAAACACATCTCATTGAAGCACACTTCATCTCCAAATAAAGACAATAGCATGTTCATAATTCTGTCTAACATAACACAACTATCCTGTGAAAAACTGGAAGTACTAAAATCCAGTCTTCAAAGTCTCAGCAATACCAGCACTTTACAAAAGTCAAACTTCAAATTTCCTCTGAGACTCAAGGCAAACTCTGAGCTGTGAATCTCTGTAAAAATCAAAAGCAAGCTGCAAAATCCCAAGGTACAATGGCACAGGGTAAACATTTTCATTACAAAATGGAGGAGTAGGAATACAGAAAAGAATCAGACCAAACCAAAACCAAAACCCAGCAGTACAAACACTAAGTGCTGTAGCTCCATGTCTGGCATATGGAGCACATGGTGGTGAGATATTACTTCCAAAGAGCTTGAGCAGCTCACCCCCAGGGGCTTGCTGGTTGCAGCCCACATGATCTCTCTCTCTCTTGGGCTTGCTATGCTCACAGCCTACAGCTTTCTTTCACTGACTTTTCAGGTTTCTGTTATCTTTGACTTCCTGGGGTTTCCACTGTACCTTTGGCTTTATTCCTACAGGATTACACACTGCCCTCTCAGTGACTCTTTGCCTGGCCTCGCAGGCCTTCCTTTGAAATGTGGATGGAAGTCTCCCCAATCATACAACTATTGTATTCTGCAGATCAGAAAAAACAACATTATATGGATGACACCAACGTCTGATGTCAGCAGGTACAGTAGCCAGGACTCTTTGGACCATGTCTGCAGTGGCCTCCAAGTGCCTGGATGACTAAGCACAGTAAAATGAATTTTTGAAAATGGATTCCCCAGGTGTTTCTTGAGCAAGGTGCAAAGGTGTTCCTTTCTCAAATGAATGTAATACAGTTTTGCTGCTGATGTCTTGCTAATTCCCTAAGACGTCTTTATTTTTGTCTCTATGTAAAGTACTTTGTTCCTTTAATACTGTTAATCTCATCAGCAGCCACACCTCTTTTGGAACAACTTTACACATTGTTCCTTTGGGGCCAAAATTTAAGGGTTTTTAAAAAAATTTTTGTACTCTGCCTTTTGCTCCCAATTCTCATTATAAATCTGCCAGCAGTACCCATGCCACTGTGTGAATGTGGTGCTGTCCGAAATTTCCTCCACCTGATTAATTAGTCCATTGGCCTTAATCTCAATCTCCTGCAAATCTCAAGAAATACACGAGCAAAATGTAGACAAGTTCTTTCCAAGAATGTAACACATTTGGCCTCTAGACCAGTTTCCATTAAAGTCCATTCCCAATTAAAACCTCATGAGCCTGCTTTGGCTGTGCACATTCCTATCAGAGTCTTCTGAACCCTAACTATAATCACCCATCTACTCTGTTTACAGAATTTAGGAACTTCTCTAACCTGTATCTCTAAATTTTTCCAAACTCCTCCCACATACCTGTTCTAAAGCCTTCTAAACCACATGGTAAAGTACAGTCACAGCTATGACCCTAATTCTGTTACCTATTTTCTTTGTTAGTCAGCTTTCCTGTTGCTGGACACAATACCTGACATGCATAACTCAAAAGAAGAAAGATTATTTTGCCTCTCACTTCCAGAGATTTTGTTCCAAGATCAACCAACACACAAGAATCATGGTGGAAGGGGGCAACACAGCAAAGATCCTTAGTTCATGGTGGATAGGAATTGGAGCACAGTAACAATGTCAGAAAAGAAGGAAACAGGGACCATATATAGTTCCCAAAGTCACATATCCATGACACACCCAGACATATTCAGAGGTGTGCTCTGCCCATCTCCTAGGTAGATCCCAGGGACAATCAAAGTAATAGTCCACTCTAGCCGCCACAATTAGTAAAGTATAGATTTTTTCCCTCTTTTTTCAAGAGAAGACAAAATAAATAAAGAAGTAAAACATTAATAATCTATGCAGATCTGGGCATAGTGGCACATACCTGTCACCACAGTTATTTAAGAGGCCGAGGCAGACAGTAAGTTGAAAACCAGCTTGGCAATTTTTAGGGAAACTCTGACTCAGAATAAAATTTTGAAAGGGGCAGCAGATATAGCTTAGAGATAGTTCTTGGCTAGCATTTACAAGGCCCCAGGTTCAATACTCAGTGCTGTAAATATCTGCATTGAGAAATCAAATATATAATTCACGGAAAAGTATGTAAAATGAAGGCTTCACATCTATTTTATTTTTTATTTACTTATTTATTTATACATGTGGTATCAGGGATTGAAGCCAGGACTTTTGCACCAAGTTTCATCTGCAGCCCCTTTTCATATTTTTAATTTAACATAGTTTTTCACTAATTCCCTTAGACTGACCTTAAACTTGCAGTCCTTCTGCCTCAGTTTCCCAAATAGCTGGAAGTCTCAACTTAAACTTAAATGAATACAAAATTGTATGAATTATATTCAATTAAAATATGATTCTGTAAGTTTTCTGCCTTCTCTATTAATAGAATCCAAATATAATAACTCAGTGAAAATGACTTGGCAAAATTTAATGGGAAGTCATTTTTAACAGCAAAAGTATTGGTATATAACACCTTACCATGTATTTGTTTCTACAGAATGAATCTAAACTATTGCTTATGAAGTAGTTTACACTCAAACTATATTTTAAGAGTTTTAATAACCCCATCCACACATAAGGTTATGTCAACTCTTTCACATCCATTTAAGAAGTTGAAATTTTGTACTGAAAGTACTAAAATGCTGTTTCTTACATTTTTGAAACCTGAAAAAGTAAACTGGGGAACTTAACTGTCTAGAATTTTCTTCTTACATATATCCCCAAAATATGATACTGAGTCAATATAATTGTAAAAATATTGATTATATATTTAATAAAAACTTGGAATTCCTGAGAAATAAAAGAAAACGCATGAAAAGTATTTGATGATTTTTATCTACAATGCACAGCTTCTAATATTTGAAAAGAAATCATATAGGTTTAATTAAGTCCCTTAAATACACAATGGAAGCCAAATGATTCTTTTGACATTTTCTTTGTTCACTGCCCAGAATTCCACCTGAAATTAAATGTGGATGCATATATGTGGATATTTACACAAAGGTGTGCACACCTGTACACCATCCAAAAATTTATGAATAAATTTCCTTTTTTTTATTTTAAAATCTGGAATTCATGTATGCCTCTGGCAAACTTTGGTACCATTATCGGTAAAACCTTTATCACACTTATAATCCAGTATTACGTACTTGTCTTAATTCTTCAAATAGAAAGCAAATTCAACGAAGATAGAAAGCAACTCTGATATGTCCTTGAATTCTAGACAGCACCTAGCAAATGTTTGAGCAAAGATACTCTTCTAAGAAGTTGTTTCATGAATGAAGTCACTGCAACATAACTTAACAAAAAGGAATAAGGAGGATTTATATTTGTTTAGGATAGATAAAAAAGTACATAAGAGAAA
Organism: Hystrix cristata; assembly: GCA_004026905.1. Classification (NCBI taxonomy): domain Eukaryota; kingdom Metazoa; phylum Chordata; class Mammalia; order Rodentia; family Hystricidae; genus Hystrix; species Hystrix cristata. The sequence goes on from PVJO010009577.1 coordinate 66,510, forward strand.
GTACTAAACGCTTTATCAAATGCACGAAGTAACTATTTAAAAATTCTGAAATTTGTTCAGGATCAAAATCAGATATTTTTATCATCCTTGAAGAGGACAATTCATTGTTTTCTATTTTATTATTAATATATATTCTTTACAAGAATGACCTTGATGCTAAATTTGTTAGTATTAAAAAAAAGTACTTGCAGAGTATCATAATTCCAAACAACAGCCTTTTTGCTTCACTTCCAAAACTGTCTAGCTTCTGTGAAAATAATAGAGCTTGACAGTTTCAGGGGTAAGAATAATATCTTCTTGTCTCATATCCCCAAAGACACCTGCCGAGCAATTTATCACAGTTCAAAGACCAGAGCTATACTATCTCATATTAAATGCAAGGGCTTTCTAAAGTGTGATCCCCTGTGTGCTTAGTGGATTTGGTTTGTAAAACCACATATTTATTCAGATCTTTGTTTTAGTGTTAATCCTCTGTCTGACAGCACCTCAGATCTCTTGGTTAAACATTCCTCTACAAATGCCATCTCATACTAATTAAAATGAAAAATTTCAGATACTGTTTATTTATTAATTCAACCAAGAGTTCCTGTAAATAAAAAAAAGTATCCAAGAGAGAGAAAGCATATATTTGACTTGCAAATTACATCAGTAGAATGTCAAATTTGTCCATGAAAACTAATGGTTTGTAAAGAAGCTAGTTATTTTCTCTTATCTCACACTATACATTATGCCCTAATTATAAACAAATAGTAACTTCAATGTAATTAATACAGATAGTGAAGTGAAAATTCCATTTGGAATTTACAAAATCTCTTCATTAAGACTGCAGACAGTAAGTACAGCAATTGTGGAAAATCATTTCTGTGAAGAAAGTGGAGATCAAAAGATTGCTATACTCCAATTGCTATCTTAGAAAAAAAAAATCTCAGGATTGTTTTGTTAAAATGAAGCACATTAACATTAGGGTTGCTAACAATCTTACCATTCTTCCCTTTAAGGATCTTCTTTTGACTAATATATCAAGTTTATAAATATAACTAAGGAATCACAATTTCTCTTTTTATAAAATAGTGATAACATTTTCTAGATTATTATAAAAAACCGGACGGGCTGTTCTATTTACAAACATTACACTCAAGAAGTGTTACAGGTATGAAAATAGAGACTATCAATGAGCAGATGCAGTAACACGTACTTCTAAGTCACTTAAAACTTCACTTAAAACTATTCACTAAGGTACCTGTGAAATGCTAATGAATTTATTTTGTAAACACAACTCAAAGATTTCACTCTTATCATGATTTGTTGCTAATATTTAGCTTCAAGAGATTAAAATACTCAGTTTAACATATAAATTTTGAAGAAATAATTATCCTATTTTCATTTGTACATCCAAATGGTAAGAATGTTTTTTTTTTTAGGCTTGCTATGTCCTGCACTTGATTTAAAATAACAATTAAAAGAAAAATGAGATACCCTACATGAGAACATGTAGAAGCCAGAAGCCAGAATAGGTAGAATTTCTCTCTCTCTCTCTCTCTCTCTCTCTCTCTCTCTCTCTCTCTCTCTCTCTCTCTCTCTCTCTCTCTCCCTCTCTCTAATTTTCTCTCTCCCTCTCTCATTCTCTCTCTCCTCCTTTCTCCCTTCCTCCCTCTGTGTCTGTGTGTGTGTGATGGTAATATTATTATCCACTATTTTCTAGTAATATTATTATCCACTATTTTCTAATGGAGAAAACTGAAGTACACAAATTTTACATAATTACCCAACATCATATAGCTAATAGGAGATTCAATGGGATTGGAAAGTAGGGTTTTGACTCTGTGATTTTCCTCTAGTTTAGGGAAAAAATAACCAAATAATACCATTCACAGTGGTATATACTTTAGTATTATTGATAAAAGGTATGGTAAATGGGAACAAATCCAAATCAAAAATTTCTCTTCCAATTTACTCCTATTAAAAAATTATTTGCAAATTAATTACAAACACATAGGAGTCAATAATTCTTAAATTAGTGGCATTTAAAATAATGTGATAGAATGAAAGCTGGTTTTACAGAAAAAAGTATATTACATGAAGCCTGGTTTAACATATGAAATTTATAAGCAACAACAAAAACCCAAAATAAATACAAAGAATAAATAACCGGCTATCAGAATAGAATCAATGTCCAAATTTGGTTTACTAATTCAGAATTATTCGTGCTCATAATTAATCATATACTAAATGAGCCCTTCTCTAAA